>CAWUQF010000049.1:0-5000 GCA_963924505.1 Agonopterix alstromeriana
ACCTAACCTAACCTAACCTAACCTAACCTAACCTCTAACCTAACCTAACCTAACCTAACCTAACCTAACCTAACCTAACCTAACCTAACCTAACCTAACCTAACCTAACCTAACCTAACCTAACCTAACCTAACCTAACCTAACCTAACCTAACCTAACCTAACCTAACCTAACCTAACCTAACCTAACCTAACCTAACCTAACCTAACCTAACCTAACCTAACCTAACCTAACCTAACCTAACCTAACCTAACCTAACCTAACCTAACCTAACCTAACCTAACCTAACCTAACCTAACCTAACCTAACCTAACCTAACCTAACCTAACCTAACCTAACCTAACCTAACCTAACCTAACCTAACCTAACCTAACCTAACCTAACCTAACCTAACCTAACCTAACCTAACCTAACCTAACCTAACCTAACCTAACCTAACCTAACCTAACCTAACCTAACCTAACCTAACCTAACCTAACCTAACCTAACCTAACCTAACCTAACCTAACCTAACCTAACCTAACCTAACCTAACCTAACCTAACCTAACCTAACCTAACCTAACCTAACCTAACCTAACCTAACCTAACCTAACCTAACCTAACCTAACCTAACCTAACCTAACCTAACCTAACCTAACCTAACCTAACCTAACCTAACCTAACCTAACCTAACCTAACCTAACCTAACCTAACCTAACCTAACCTAACCTAACCTAACCTAACCTAACCTAACCTAACCTAACCTAACCTAACCTAACCTAACCTAACCTAACCTAACCTAACCTAACCTAACCTAACCTAACCTAACCTAACCTAACCTAACCTAACCTAACCTAACCTAACCTAACCTAACCTAACCTAACCTAACCTAACCTAACCTAACCTAACCTAACCTAACCTAACCTAACCTAACCTAACCTAACCTAACCTAACCTAACCTAACCTAACCTAACCTAACCTAACCTAACCTAACCTAACCTAACCTAACCTAACCTAACCTAACCTAACCTAACCTAACCTAACCTAACCTAACCTAACCTAACCTAACCTAACCTAACCTAACCTAACCTAACCTAACCTAACCTAACCTAACCTAACCTAACCTAACCTAACCTAACCTAACCTAACCTAACCTAACCTAACCTAACCTAACCTAACCTAACCTAACCTAACCTAACCTAACCTAACCTAACCTAACCTAACCTAACCTAACCTAACCTAACCTAACCTAACCTAACCTAACCTAACCTAACCTAACCTAACCTAACCTAACCTAACCTAACCTAACCTAACCTAACCTAACCTAACCTAACCTAACCTAACCTAACCTAACCTAACCTAACCTAACCTAACCTAACCTAACCTAACCTAACCTAACCTAACCTAACCTAACCTAACCTAACCTAACCTAACCTAACCTAACCTAACCTAACCTAACCTAACCTAACCTAACCTAACCTAACCTAACCTAACCTAACCTAACCTAACCTAACCTAACCTAACCTAACCTAACCTAACCTAACCTAACCTAACCTAACCTAACCTAACCTAACCTAACCTAACCTAACCTAACCTAACCTAACCTAACCTAACCTAACCTAACCTAACCTAACCTAACCTAACCTAACCTAACCTAACCTAACCTAACCTAACCTAACCTAACCTAACCTAACCTAACCTAACCTAACCTAACCTAACCTAACCTAACCTAACCTAACCTAACCTAACCTAACCTAACCTAACCTAACCTAACCTAACCTAACCTAACCTAACCTAACCTAACCTAACCTAACCTAACCTAACCTAACCTAACCTAACCTAACCTAACCTAACCTAACCTAACCTAACCTAACCTAACCTAACCTAACCTAACCTAACCTAACCTAACCTAACCTAACCTAACCTAACCTAACCTAACCTAACCTAACCTAACCTAACCTAACCTAACCTAACCTAACCTAACCTAACCTAACCTAACCTAACCTAACCTAACCTAACCTAACCTAACCTAACCTAACCTAACCTAACCTAACCTAACCTAACCTAACCTAACCTAACCTAACCTAACCTAACCTAACCTAACCTAACCTAACCTAACCTAACCTAACCTAACCTAACCTAACCTAACCTAACCTAACCTAACCTAACCTAACCTAACCTAACCTAACCTAACCTAACCTAACCTAACCTAACCTAACCTAACCTAACCTAACCTAACCTAACCTAACCTAACCTAACCTAACCTAACCTAACCTAACCTAACCTAACCTAACCTAACCTAACCTAACCTAACCTAACCTAACCTAACCTAACCTAACCTAACCTAACCTAACCTAACCTAACCTAACCTAACCTAACCTAACCTAACCTAACCTAACCTAACCTAACCTAACCTAACCTAACCTAACCTAACCTAACCTAACCTAACCTAACCTAACCTAACCTAACCTAACCTAACCTAACCTAACCTAACCTAACCTAACCTAACCTAACCTAACCTAACCTAACCTAACCTAACCTAACCTAACCTAACCTAACCTAACCTAACCTAACCTAACCTAACCTAACCTAACCTAACCTAACCTAACCTAACCTAACCTAACCTAACCTAACCTAACCTAACCTAACCTAACCTAACCTAACCTAACCTAACCTAACCTAACCTAACCTAACCTAACCTAACCTAACCTAACCTAACCTAACCTAACCTAACCTAACCTAACCTAACCTAACCTAACCTAACCTAACCTAACCTAACCTAACCTAACCTAACCTAACCTAACCTAACCTAACCTAACCTAACCTAACCTAACCTAACCTAACCTAACCTAACCTAACCTAACCTAACCTAACCTAACCTAACCTAACCTAACCTAACCTAACCTAACCTAACCTAACCTAACCTAACCTAACCTAACCTAACCTAACCTAACCTAACCTAACCTAACCTAACCTAACCTAACCTAACCTAACCTAACCTAACCTAACCTAACCTAACCTAACCTAACCTAACCTAACCTAACCTAACCTAACCTAACCTAACCTAACCTAACCTAACCTAACCTAACCTAACCTAACCTAACCTAACCTAACCTAACCTAACCTAACCTAACCTAACCTAACCTAACCTAACCTAACCTAACCTAACCTAACCTAACCTAACCTAACCTAACCTAACCTAACCTAACCTAACCTAACCTAACCTAACCTAACCTAACCTAACCTAACCTAACCTAACCTAACCTAACCTAACCTAACCTAACCTAACCTAACCTAACCTAACCTAACCTAACCTAACCTAACCTAACCTAACCTAACCTAACCTAACCTAACCTAACCTAACCTAACCTAACCTAACCTAACCTAACCTAACCTAACCTAACCTAACCTAACCTAACCTAACCTAACCTAACCTAACCTAACCTAACCTAACCTAACCTAACCTAACCTAACCTAACCTAACCTAACCTAACCTAACCTAACCTAACCTAACCTAACCTAACCTAACCTAACCTAACCTAACCTAACCTAACCTAACCTAACCTAACCTAACCTAACCTAACCTAACCTAACCTAACCTAACCTAACCTAACCTAACCTAACCTAACCTAACCTAACCTAACCTAACCTAACCTAACCTAACCTAACCTAACCTAACCTAACCTAACCTAACCTAACCTAACCTAACCTAACCTAACCTAACCTAACCTAACCTAACCTAACCTAACCTAACCTAACCTAACCTAACCTAACCTAACCTAACCTAACCTAACCTAACCTAACCTAACCTAACCTAACCTAACCTAACCTAACCTAACCTAACCTAACCTAACCTAACCTAACCTAACCTAACCTAACCTAACCTAACCTAACCTAACCTAACCTAACCTAACCTAACCTAACCTAACCTAACCTAACCTAACCTAACCTAACCTAACCTAACCTAACCTAACCTAACCTAACCTAACCTAACCTAACCTAACCTAACCTAACCTAACCTAACCTAACCTAACCTAACCTAACCTAACCTAACCTAACCTAACCTAACCTAACCTAACCTAACCTAACCTAACCTAACCTAACCTAACCTAACCTAACCTAACCTAACCTAACCTAACCTAACCTAACCTAACCTAACCTAACCTAACCTAACCTAACCTAACCTAACCTAACCTAACCTAACCTAACCTAACCTAACCTAACCTAACCTAACCTAACCTAACCTAACCTAACCTAACCTAACCTAACCTAACCTAACCTAACCTAACCTAACCTAACCTAACCTAACCTAACCTAACCTAACCTAACCTAACCTAACCTAACCTAACCTAACCTAACCTAACCTAACCTAACCTAACCTAACCTAACCTAACCTAACCTAACCTAACCTAACCTAACCTAACCTAACCTAACCTAACCTAACCTAACCTAACCTAACCTAACCTAACCTAACCTAACCTAACCTAACCTAACCTAACCTAACCTAACCTAACCTAACCTAACCTAACCTAACCTAACCTAACCTAACCTAACCTAACCTAACCTAACCTAACCTAACCTAACCTAACCTAACCTAACCTAACCTAACCTAACCTAACCTAACCTAACCTAACCTAACCTAACCTAACCTAACCTAACCTAACCTAACCTAACCTAACCTAACCTAACCTAACCTAACCTAACCTAACCTAACCTAACCTAACCTAACCTAACCTAACCTAACCTAACCTAACCTAACCTAACCTAACCTAACCTAACCTAACCTAACCTAACCTAACCTAACCTAACCTAACCTAACCTAACCTAACCTAACCTAACCTAACCTAACCTAACCTAACCTAACCTAACCTAACCTAACCTAACCTAACCTAACCTAACCTAACCTAACCTAACCTAACCTAACCTAACCTAACCTAACCTAACCTAACCTAACCTAACCTAACCTAACCTAACCTAACCTAACCTAACCTAACCTAACCTAACCTAACCTAACCTAACC
>CAWUQF010000049.1:10000-33701 GCA_963924505.1 Agonopterix alstromeriana
CTAACCTAACCTAACCTAACCTAACCAGTCACGCGCTCAACGCCGTCCCGAGCGCATCGAAAAACAACCGCTCCGCGGTCGAAAAATCCTAAAAAACAGTTTTTTCGCATAAAACAACAAGTGTTATATATCAAAAGACGCGCAAAAGTGAGACCTTTCGAACGGTGTATCGTTCAGTGTGATCGGTTGAAAACCTGAAGTACAGTGACCGAAATAGTGCAAAGTGCCAAAAATTTTATCTTCAAATTTCACATTTTTGCGTGCGGCGCTCGATTAGTCGCTGCAACCTATATATTTTTTTGTGTCATTCTGTGTGTCTCATCTGCCTTCAACTTCCACCCAAAAACTGGACCTCTCCGAGTCTCCATTCAAGAGTTAGAACCCGATTTGTGTTTCTGACGCAATCAGCTATCTTCGCTCCTGGCATCGTCCGGCTACTTCTGGAAGTGGATTCTGGTGCAGACCATCGCGCTGAATCCGAATCTGAAAACCGCGACATCCGGAGACTTCTGGTTCAGCCGGAATCTTGCTTTTTCGGCTGGAATTCGAAACCCTCAACTTCTCATCAGGACTACTCTTCAGGTAGATCTATGACCACCACTTTTTTTTTATATAATTCTTTAGCTTAGTTATCTGACCTTCAGTCCTGAAAGTTTCAGAATTTTCGTGCAAGTAGTTTCCGAGATATAGAGTCATAACTAAAAATTGGCATATTTCATTTCAAATTTTTCGTAATTATTTTTGCAAAATTCACTTTTTTGTCTGTAAGTTTTTAACTTTCTCATCTATTTTATTCTTTAGTAACTAGCTTAAAAATAAGTTCTGTGAGAGATTTGTGTTTCTGCGCCTAATACTTCAGCTTTTACGGACTATTTTCTGTTTTCTTGTTTTTTCATCATAACTCCTCTCATAATTGTCATAAATATCTGAAAATCAGAATTTATATGTTTCTATTTTTGCTCTATTTAATAAAACCATTTTTGAAAATTTGATGAAAAAAACAGAATAATTCGTCAGGGCTGCCTCTCATTTTATTCTAAAATTATTCTAAATTATTTTTCCAAATTTCTTTTTAGTTTTCAATACTATTACGTTTATTCAATCACCCAATTCACTGAATTCATATTTTAGCTTCATCTTTACGTAAAAATTTTTCGAAAACCAACTTTTTTTTTTTTTTTTTTTTTTTTTTTTTTTTTTTTTTCTTTTATTTATAGTTTTAAAATTTTTCTTACTATTTTATTGTGTTGTTGGGTGCACAAAATAGGCTCAGAGTCACAACTTCTCTCGCAGACCCCTTAGTTTGGTTTTTTATTGGGGGGTTTTATTTTCCCACTTTTCAAACTCAAATTGTACTATTCTTGCTGTATAAATTTGTAGCTTATCTACTTTACTATTAATCTCCTAAAACTCCGAATGGTCCAGCATTTTGGGAAAATATTCTAAAAAATATTCTTTCACTTTTATTTATTTTTATTATCATTTTAATGATCTAATGTCTTAGTGGCAACCATAGCTTCATTTCTCTCAGTTTATATACTATATTCTGCAACACTTAAAAATTTTACGTAATTATTTTTTGAATTTCCACTTTTTTATCCTTTGATTTTAATTATTTTTAAGTTCTTTTTTGTATTGAAAGGCGCACAAAAATAGGATCGGAAGTTGCATATTTCTTTCAGACCCCTTAGTTCTGTAGTTATAGAACTTTTCCTCTTTTTGCTTAAATTTTTAGTCGATTCATCTTATTCTATAGTTTTTTCTTCCATTACTCAATCCTTCAACTAAGATGTCGGTATACAGTGGGGATGATGAGGATTATCCCTCGCCCGGCAACTTATTCGCCCGGCTCGATAAGGAACTTGAGAGTACGCCTAGTGCTCAAGAGTGTATAAAATTAGCCAAATCAGCTTTCGATCAAATTTTTGAACTCGCCAGAAACATCGGTCGTACAGTTTATGAGGGCAAGAATCTCACTAGAGTCAATAAGGATCGCATCAAATCCTTCACCGACGACATTCGTGACTTAGTAAATAAAGGTTCTAAGGCTTTATTTGACCTCGAAGAGCAACAGCTCCAGCCTCGGTCTCAACCTCAACCTAAGCCTCAACCTCAGTCTAAGTCTAAGTCTAACTCTCTTCGCAATAATATACCTATCACAGACCCCTCCTTAAATCAAATTTCTTTAGACGAGCGTACCACTATAGCTATCACAGAAACTATTAAACATGAAATGTCAAAGTTCACTAAAATCATTCAGACGGCCACAGTGCCGCCCCCCTCCCACCCCACCCCAAATGTAATTACCCCCCCATTCGTCTCTGCTGCGCCTTCAGCGCCTTGTACTAACGCATCTCCACGCGCCGTCTCTGCTGACTCAAATAAAGTGAGATTCAAACCTGCCATTGTCGTTGCCTTTCCTGAGGCGGCTCGAAATGTTCAGGAACTCAAGGAAAAGTGGAGGGCGAACGTCTCGTTCAGAGACTGTCAGTACGCCCCGCTTAGTACTAGGCCGATTTCCATGAGTAAACTCAGGGTGGAGTTTGAAAACACCGTACAAAGGGACGAAACTCTCAACAAAATTCCCACCAATTCCACCGCGATTCGGGCGGAAGCCGCCCGTAGCTTAGACCCAACAATTATTATTAAAGGAGTCCGAAAGGAAACTCCTCCTGATGTACTCCTCACACTCATCAAAAAACAGAACCCCACCCTGAGTGAACGCACTGGGGATCAAGGCATCTCGCTATGCTTCACCAAAAAGAATCGCAACGACAATCTATATAACGCCATTATCCGCATCCCGCCTGCCCTATGGCCGGCCGTCGCTAAACTCGATAGGATCAATATCGATCATCAAAGGGTTTATTTCGAGGAGCACTCCCCTCTCCGTCAATGTGTGAAGTGCCTTGCATTTGGTCACACCATGAGCAAATGCAAGAGCGAAGAGCTGAGATGCTCCCACTGCGCCGGAGAAGGTCATTCACATAAAGAGTGCAAATACGCAAACGTCCCTGAATATGTGCAATGTTTTAACTGCGATAGTTACAACTCCAACCTCGAAGATTTAGATAAACATATAGACAGTGATCACCGCGCTACCTCTCCCAAATGCCCAAAATATGTTGCTATGGTTGCAATTGTGAAACAACGCATCAATTATGGCTTGTAATCTCAATATCATCTGTAATTTCTTTGTTCCTTCATATTGTTCTTTCTTGTAGCCTTATTATTATAAACACCTAAACAAAAAAACAAAACAAAAAAAAAAAAAAAAAAAAAAAAAAAAATACAAAAAAAAAAAAATACAAAAAAAAAACAAAAACAAAAAAATAACAACAACAAAACAAAAAAAAAACAAAAAAAAAAAAAAAAAAAAAAATACTGTTCTCTCTATGTCTTAGTTTTAAGTGATGAGCCACATACCACAATCAATTGTACCATTATTGTACCATTATCCCTTACTTGCCAAATTTACTCTAAGTCTTACTCATTAAGTTTGTAGTCTTATATTACACTTGTTCTAGCTTAAGTATCATTCTTATTTTCTCACAACAAACATGTTACTATCCTAACAAATCTCCACTGCACGATTCTGAAACTTATTACCACAATCAACTGTATTATTCTTCTTATATAAACCAAATAGTTAATTAACTAAACACAAATCACTGCCTCTGTAAATCAATTAATAATCTATTTTACCAAAAACCAATTAGGAAAAAGGGAGCAGTAGACCATTAGCTCTCCCTTTTTCTTATTGCCTTTTATTTAAAAAAAAAAAAAAAAACCTAACCTAACCTAACCTAACCTAACCTAACCTAACCTAACCTAACCTAACCTAACCTAACCTAACCTAACCTTTTTTTTTTTTTTTTTTTTTTCGCAGGGGAATGCATTACGCATACCGTCCTGCCTGGGGGTCGGTGGGACGGTTATGTGGGACTCCCTCGCGGTATACCCACTAAACCCCTGCGGCGGCCTTCCTCTGCAGTGCGAGGATCTCCGGGAACGCATCAGCTAAGCTCCGGAGATCCCCTCTGCGTTTCCCCCCTGTGGGGAGGGGGGGAACTATCCCGGGGGTGGTCGAATCCACCCCCCGGGGGGGAACAGTGTCACGCCTCATACCGCGTAAAGTGCGGCATGAGGCGCGGCAGTGTCACCCCTCTCGACGACACTCCCCGGCCGCACCGGGAGTGTCATCCTCTCCCGGGTCGCGTCCCACGGTCACATCGCCCCAAGATGTGGCCGCGCGCGACCCTATTGCGGCGCCTGAGGGCGGCGTGTGTTTCCGCCGCCCTGGCGCCGCCGTCTTCGAGCGGGATCGGCCCTCTCCCGATCCCGCTCGGCGGCCTCCTTCTGGAGCATTACTGCATCGCAGAAGGAGACCGCTGCCCTCCAACTCTCCTCGCTCGCCAGCATAGCCGCGACTAATGCTGGCGGGGACAGATCTCGTCCGATCCGGTCGACCAGGTCTCGACGCTCGGACCGCCACGCAGGGCAGTCCTCCAGCGTGTGCTGGGCGGAGTCCAGATCGGACGCGCAGTGGTGGCATCGTGCCGTTTCCTCCCTTGCGATTCGATTCAGATACTCACCGAAGCACCCGTGCGCGGTGAGTATCTGAGTCAATCTGTAGGTGACGCAGCCTTTCCTCCCTACCCATGCTTCGAAGTTCGGCAGAACAGCACCGACAGCGCGTTGGCTCGCACAGCCCTGTAACACGAGCTGTGCGCGCCATTTGCGCATTACACGTCGGTGTGCGTTCCGCCGCAGCATTTCAGGCTCTTGGGCTGGCGCTTCCCCATCGGCATCCCGGCCAACGGCGCGCATTTGGTCGTAGACCAATGCGTCCATGTCGGCTAGGATGTCGAAGGGGGGGTATCGCGCCAGAACCGTCGCCGCCTCGTACGAAATCGTTCGGTATCCTCGTACGATACGCATGGCAACCAACCGCTGCAGGCTCCTCAACAGAGCCCTGCAGCGGGAGGAACCCGCCTCCTTGGACCAGACGGGTGCCCCGTAGAGTGCCATGGATCGTACGACGCCACCGTAGAGGCGGCGAACCTCCTCCCGCGGTCCCCCGAGATTTGGTAGCAGGCGCTGCAAGGCACCCGCCACCTTACGGACTCGGGGGACGAGTCGCCTGAAATGCTCTTCGAAGCGCCATCGGCTGTCCAGTACGAGGCCCAGGTAGCGTATGTGCTTCCCCACCTGGACCTCGACGTCACCTACCCGGATTCGCGAGCTGGGTGGTTCATGGCCTAATCTCAGACCATGAAACCATAGCGCCTCGGTTTTGTGAGGCGCCACCTCAAGGCCGAGCTCGCGTATCCTCCCCACGACACATGCCACGCCCAATTCGGCGAGCCCCAGAACATCCTGGAAGTCTGACCCCCTGGCCATCACTAGGGTGTCATCTGCATAGCAGATGACATCCACTCCAGGGGGGAGACCGGTGCGAAGGACCGCGTCATACGCGAGGTTCCACAACAGGGGTCCCAGAACGGAACCCTGGGGTACCCCGCAGCAAATCTCCCTCCGTACTTCCACCCCATCCCGACCGATATACTGCACCGTTCTGTCGCGCAGGTAGGCCCCGATTACGGCCCGCAGGTAGGGAGGCATGTCATGATATGCGAGTGCCTCCCTGATCGCCTGCCAGGGGATGGTGTTAAACGCGTTGACGATGTCGAGGCTCACCGCCAACACCACCCCCCCCTCTTGGACTGCCTGTTCTGACAGGGAACGGACGCGCTTAATGGCGTCCACCGTCGAACGTCCCCGTCGGAATCCAAACTGACAGTCCGAAAGATCGGGTCCCACTCGCGACAGGTGCCCGCTGATACGGGCGGAGATTATCCTCTCGAAGAGTTTCCCCGCCTCGTCCAGCAGGCATATCGGTCGGAATGCGGAGGGAGAGTCTGCGGTCCTACCTTCCTTCTTCAGGAGCACCAGTCTCGCTTCCTTCCAGCCGAGGGGGAACACGCCGAGGCGGAGACAGTCAGTGAAAAGCCGCCTCAGCCTGTTCCCTAGCACCGACAGAGCCACCACTAGCGCCTTACCTGGAACACCGTCGGGTCCAGGCGCTGTGTTGCGAGAGGCCAGCCGCCGCACTGCCCGGTCTAGCTCATCCTCTGTCACCTCATATTCGTCGGACCAGAATTGCCGGTCCGACAGTGACGGGGGGTTAGAGGGACTACCCTGGATCCTTGGGAAGAGCGTGTTTACCACTCTTCCCACGAATTCGGGTTCTAGGGTTTCCGTCATTGGAGGGACCCACGGTTTGAGCTTGCCCAGTACCATTTTGTACGGGCGCCCCCATGGGTCCCTGTTCAGTCCCTCCAGGAGCTCTCTCCAGCACCGGGCCTTGCTCTCAGCGATGGCGTGGCTGAGAGCCTTTACGGCGGCTCCGTACACCTGACGCGCTCTGTCTCTTTCCTCGGCTGGGGCTCGCCTTCTTCTTCCGGCTCGGAGGTACGGGCGGCGCAATCTCGCGACCTCATCGCGAAGTCGCGAGATCTCCTCGCTCCACCAGTACACCGAGCCTCCTCGGGCCGGCCTGACCCGGGGCATCGATGCGTCGCATATCGACGTCATCGTGTCCCGGAACCAGGCCGCCTGCGCTTCCGGATCGGACGAGATCTCTTCTTCCGTCCAGTCGGCGACGTGGGCTGCGGCGACGACCATTTCTCGGTCGAGCCGCTTGAGGGACCAACGTCGCGGAGGGCTGCCCTCCTGGCTTGTGCGGCTGGGGCGGCGGAGCGATACATCGAATACGATGTATCGGTGGTCGGATCTAGTGACCATCTCCTCCGCCACCCTCCATCCTGACACCATGCATATCGCAGAGGGAGTCGCCCATGATAGGTCCACGACCGACTCCCCCTGCCACCGCACACAGGTGCTAGCTGAACCTTGGTTTAATAGACCAAGGTCCAGCCCTGCCGCCCACTCCAGGAGTGTCTCTCCTTTTGTATCGTCCCGGGTGTCACCCCACTCACTTGAGTGGGCGTTAAAGTCACCCAGGACGATGACTGGTCGGGGGGCGCAACCGCGAATGCAGTTGGCCAGCCTGTCCAGGTAGGCCTCGTACACTGGAAGGCCTACATTGTTGGGAGAGATGTAACAGCTAACGACGGCCGTAGAACCCCACTCTACGGCCACGTAGCCCAACCCCCTCCCCAGGAGAGAGCAATGGAGGCCATCCTTTCCCGCCCAGTATATGGCGGCAGAACCATCGGCCGCCCCGAACCAGCGAGGATGGTCCGGGACGGAGAGTGGCTCCGCAACAACTGCCAGATCAACCGACCACTCCGCGATCGTCTGGAACATGAGATTCTGGGCGTCGCGGCAGTGGTTCAGGTTGATCTGGAGTATTTTCGCTGGAGGCACTAGGCCTGTTGAGCCTCCATGGCCTCCTCGTCTGGTCGTCGGACCGACTGGCCGTCTCCCTCTCTGGCTGAGGCGGGGGTCGGGCGGACTACCGTCCCCTTCTTCTTCTTCGGCGGGGAGCATTTTTTGCTCCCCAGACGGTGGTTGGAGGGTAGCCCGTAATCGGAGCACACCGGGCATTTCGGAGCGTCCGCTTCGCACTCCCGAGCCTTGTGGCCCGGGTCTCCGCATACATAGCAGCGGGCGCTCCTGTCCACGTTGTCGGGGCACGTGTCCCTGACGTGCCCCATTTCGAGGCACCGGTGGCACTGGAGGGGACGTGCCGCCAGGACCTCTACCCGCGCCGACGACCACCCAACCAGAATACGTCGGGCCTCTGCCGCCTTCCTCACAGCCGATAGTGGGGCGCGGACCCATGCCGACCCAAGCCTGTAGGGCCCGCTGCGGATCTCCCCGACCCTTACGTCGGCCTGGGAGCACCCACCTACAGTCGCCACGGCCGCCGCTACCTCGGTAGGGGTGATGGACTCATCCAGGTCCATCACCCTCAGCTCCGCCGTCTTGCACGGACGCGTGAAGCGGACGTCCGCTTCGCTCATGCGGAGCTTTTCCCGCAGGCTCTCCGCCAAGGCGTCGGCCTTGGCGGCGCTCTCCGGTCCGGGGACCTCCAGCAAAAGGCCCCCGTTGGCGGCTTTGCGCTGGCGGAGCCCGCCGGTGATGCCAAGGTGCGAAAGCTTGATAAGTAGCTTGGCATCCTCCATTATTTGGTGCAAAGAGTACCGCGATCCCGGTGGTACGGAAACCAGCACGGCCGCCGCCGCAGGTTGTCGCGGCAGCTTGGGTTGCGGCCGTCTCGGGGTCACCACCGTCCGGGGTGAGACGGGTGGCGCTGCTGCCCTTCTGGCAGCTGCTCTTGCCTTTCGGCCCACCACTTGGGACCACGGGGTTTCCCCCTGTCCCGCAGCCGACCCCGAAGGAGGTAGGGCAGTTGCCTGGGTGGTGGGCACTGCAGGAGCTTCGGTGGACCCCTGTGCCACCCTCTTCTTCCTCTTTTTCTTCCCCTTCCTCTTTTCCCCCCCTACAGGAGTTGAAGAAAGAGTGGAAGTAGGCACGTCCGGGTTCTTTGTCCCCGTATGAGTAGCCCCCGCAGCCGCTTCTCTTCTTTTCAAGGGTGGACGAGCCCCTCTCTCCGGGAAATACCGGTCCATGATCGTGGACTGGAACCGTGCGAAATCGCGCTCCATTTGGACCGCGATTTGGTCCCAGTCCATGCCAGCAGCCTTCTCCTGAGGACCCTGCTCTGCTCCAGCCGGGCCCTTTTTGGCATTCGGTATTAGCTGCCCAGCCTGAGGACCGGATTTCGCCCCACCGCGGCGCAGCTCCTCCACTTCACCCGCCAGCTCCTGCACGCGAGTCATCAGGGCAGCGACGTGAGCTCGGAACCGCTCGTTCTCGCCGTCACGCCGCTCGGCCCTGATACAAAGCTCCTTTGTGCCTTCCTGAAGGGCTCTACAAGCCCCTCGGAAGGCAGCAGCCATCTCTGCCTTCGTAGCCTTTGGTCGGGCGAAGGTTTCCTCCGCGGCAGAAAGACTGCGGAGCATCTCCGCGCCTACCTCCGAGGATGGCCTCTCCCCTTCCGGACCCCCAACTTCGGCGCTGTGAGGGCGCTTCGCCCGCGCCTGCTCTCCTTCAGCCGGGTCCTGCGGTCTCCGCTTTCGCGTCCGCACGACTCGGCTCTGGGATGAGAGCGACGTCTGCGATATGGCAGAGCCGTCAGTCTCATCCCCACTGACGCTTAACACGTCCGGAATCGGGGTGGGAGGTCTGGTGGCTTGTCCACCCCTCCCGAAAATGAGTTTTACCGGTCCCGAACGGGGCCGCGTTCTCACTTCTTCCTTCTCAGAGGTGACAGTTGCCACCCTCTCTTGTTCGCCGGCAAAGGAACCAGCTTTCTCTTCTTGGTTTTTATTGATTTTTTCCATGTTTAATCCCACGAGTGTGGGGGAAATAAGCGTCCGCCCGAGCAGTGCCCCCTGTACCCGGGTAACCCTAATACCACTGGGAGATCAGGAGGTATCCCAGGGTTGGCCGTTAGTGACTGATGAACTCCCCAGCCGCTCTTGCGAGCATCCCGACGCCACGTGCCGCAACGCCGAGAGTTGAGGATTTATTATAGAGGTTTACTCCTCGCGGTCCGGCCGATTAAGGCAAGACCCTCGGTCCTAGCACTGAGCCGCGAGACATATCCACGACACTCAGTATACGCTAGGGTTACGAGACAGTGACGGTGACAAGAAGAGGAAAGTCCTCCATTCGCCTGCTCTGCGGCAGGGTGAGTGCGCGCAGGGCCCGCCCATACTCCTCCACTATGCCCTCTGCGAATCAGAGGGACACGTGGAGAAACGAACAACGCGGTCGGGTCAAGCTGACCCGCCGCTCTCCTGAGGTCACATCTCAGTGATGTGACCACCCCACCTTGGGTTGGTTCGCGCCGGCAAGCCGGTACCCCCCATATCTGGGGGGCATTCCCCTATCCACCACCCGGGGGACGCGCCCGATAGCAGACCCACCTGCCACGGGAACCTGAGCAAACCTAACCTGAGCAAACCTAACCTGAGCAAACCTAACCTGAGCAAACCTAACCTGAGCAAACCTAACCTGAGCAAACCTAACCTGAGCAAACCTAACCTGAGCAAACCTAACCTGAGCAAACCTAACCTGAGCAAACCTAACCTGAGCAAACCTAACCTGAGCAAACCTAACCTGAGCAAACCTAACCTGAGCAAACCTAACCTGAGCAAACCTAACCTGAGCAAACCTAACCTGAGCAAACCTAACCTGAGCAAACCTAACCTGAGCAAACCTAACCTGATCGAAAAAGCAACTTTTGAGCGATTTTTGGTCGATAACGTGTTTTTATCAAAACTGAAAAACACATAAGTGCGTGCGGCAGTGTTTTTTAAGTGACGACCCCTGGATTTTGTAGTGCCAGTTTGGACCCCCCGGTAAGCCGGACATTTTACTAACTTTTTTGGGAATTTTCCTCCAAAACTGCAAAAGTTAGCAACTTTTTTGGATATTTTTCTTGCGGCTCAACTTTTTCCCTGGAGGAGTGCGGCAAATTCTGATACTGTCTTTAGAAGGAGGAACCATCCCCCATCGACAGGACATATCGGGAAAAAACCGCAGACCTCGGGAACAGCCGACAAACTGTGCAGTTCAGTTGAAATTTTTAACATCAAATCCCGAAAATTTTTGGCGCTGCAGGAAGATCGACGACACATACTTTTTTCCACGTCGTCCCCTCCATTACCTATCTCCCCATATTAACATTTTTCAAAATTAAATTTCTGGCTTTTGGTTCCCGAGATATAAATTTTTCCCTGAAAAAGGGAAAAATACCCACTCGCGATTAAGTTGGTAATCGCTATATCTCGTGAACCAGAGGCGATAGGTCAGTTCTGACAAAACTTTCGTTCTCCTAAGAGAACCGGAAGTCTGGGTACCCTACCTTTTGGGATACCCCCCACCCCCTCCACTTAAATTTTCAAAATCAAATCATTTTTGCCTCGCCCCCGGACCACGTGGAGAAAAGTATCAAACGGAATTACATTAAGGCCCTTCAGGCCTATGTAATAAGATACAAAACTGCTTTTCATTTTGTATTCTTCTTTTATTTTATTGTGTTTCCATATCTTCCAGACGATTTTTACCAGAACATTTTTTGCGTGTTAGACCTAGTATCCGTTCTAGTGTAAGACGGCCGGAATAAAAAGGGAGATTTCAAACATCCAAAATTTTTCCTTCTAGAACATTCGAAATTCTAAAAAATTTTATGTTTCCTTTAGAAATATTTTCGAAAATTTTATGTTTCTTTTCAAAATTATAATATTATTTTTTTTATGTTTCTTTTAGAAAATTTAACAGTTTTTTTTATGTTTCTTTTCAAGAAACTTATATGTTTGAAATCTCAATTCCGCGATAGTTTAAGATAGTTTAAGAAGTTTTAAGTCTGTTGACCGGGCGTTATTGCCGAGATATTTTAGTGACTTTTATACATTTTTGACATATTATTTGATTCGATCCAGTGCTTTTGCTGAGATCGAAATAGTATTGACTTTTGTACTATTTTATATTTTTTGACATATTATTATTATTTGATTCGATCCAGTGTTTTCACTGCGATCGAAATAGTATTGCGCTTTTGCAAATTTATTGATTAGATCCAGTGTTTTTACTGTGATCAAATTAGTTTTAAGTAGACAAATTGAGCAAAACCTTTACACTTGCTCAACTTGACTTCTCGGCCGTCGTTCTGCAATCTAGTCAGTCAAATCCGAAAATGCACAGAACGCCACCAAAACTTGTGGCGGGAGCATCTGGCCTCCCGGCAGCGGTCAGGATGATCGAGACCCCGCCGAGCGTAAAAGAGAAAGTGGAGCGCTTCGGTGGTTCCAAGTCGGCAACCCCCGAGGCGCTCCACGTTCAAGCCAAAAAATTGCACCAGGAGGCCCTGGCGCAATTGGACCGGTCGGGTAATCTCAGACGAGATGTTAAGTTGGCTGTGACCAACTGCCTGACCGGCCTATACAATTTGATTTTAGATGCTCCAAAGCGCATGGTGTGCAACAAGCCCCACACCACTACTACTACCACCATGAGGGACGAAGGAAAGATGGATGGAACCTCGGCCGCGGAAATTTTGAAGGAGGTCAGGGCCTGCAAACAGATCCTGGTCTCTGGTGCCTCCGAGCAGAGTCGTTCCAACGATGCGCTACTGAGAGTAGAGAATCTGCTCGGGGACACCAGAGATCAGAATAAATTGGTCCCGGAGTTAATAGAGAGGGTGACCTCGATTAAAGAGGAGATGGCATCTCTCCCGAGCAAAGTGCAGGCGGTTATGACATACGCCCAGGCGACACTAAGATCTGTCGCCAAGCCAAACTCGGGGGAGAAGGTACACGCCCCAACTCACTCCATCATCGTGTCGTCTCAAGACACGAAAGACTCCTCGGAACAAATTATGATGAAGGTCCGAGAGGCGGTGGATGCCAAATCCACCGGCGTAAGGGTTGACGGGTTCAGGAGGGCCCGAGACCAAAAAATCGTTATCGGCTGCCAGGACAAAGAGAACCTGGCAGTTATCACCAAGCGGATCAAAGCCGCCCAGCCCGGTTTCAAGGTGGAAGAGGCCCAGAACAAGGACCCCTTGATCATCGCCATGCACGTGATATCCCACAATACTGATGAGGACATCGTGATGGCCATAAGAAATCAGAATGGTCATCTCATTGGCGATGTGTCAAAGGAGGAGTCTCGACTCTCTGTTAAATACAGAAGACGAGCGAGGAACCCCCACCAATGCCACGTGGTCATGCAGGTCTCCCCGACCATCTGGAGGAGGCTAACGGAGGCAGAAGTAATCCACATAGACATGCAGCGAGTGCGAGTGTTCGACCAATCACCGCTGGTCCAATGTGGAAGATGCCTCCGTTATGGACACGGTCGGAAACTGTGCACGGAACAGACCGACGCGTGTTCTCACTGCGGTGGCCCGCATCTCAAGGCAGACTGTCCGGGCTGGACAACCACAAACGATAAGCCCTCCTGCCGTAACTGTGCACTGGCAAAAATGGCCAACGTCGATCATAATGCGTTCGACAGAGAGTGCCCAGAACGGAAGCGATGGGAAAATATAGCCCGGTCAACCGTTGCTTATTGCTGAAGGCTCCACACAGAACAACACGTCAATTGAAGCCGCGGAAAAGCCGTATGAAATCATTCAGGTAAATCTGCAGAGGAAGAAATTGGCCACACAAGAGCTACTGATAGAAGCGGAGAGACGCAAGACATCCTTCGCCCTCGTTTCGGAACCTTACATAGGGAACCAGGGAACGCTAAGATCTCAGGCCGGAATCAGAGTGGTTCAATGCTCCCACAACAGAACAAAACCAATAAAGGCGGCAATCATCGTATTCGACCCCGACATAGAAGTACTGGAACACCCTCTCCTAACAACTGAGAACATGGCAGCTGCTACGCTCAGAACCAATAAATGGTCAATCGGAGTCATCTCGGTCTATCTTGAGGAAGACCAACCGATTGATACGGACATTGAGAAGATTAAAGCGATTAGCCGAAAATTAGCTGCCAGTTGGGTCCTAGTCGGGGGAGATATGAATGCATGGAGCCCCTGGTGGGGAAGCAAGTCTGAGAACCACAGAGGCGAGGCCTTAGCCGGAGCCCTTCCCGAAATGGACATGGAGGTTTTGAACGAGGGATCGACGCCTACCTTCGATACAGTGAGGGGCGACAGGATATACCAGAGCCATGTAGATGTGACGGCTTGCACGACGGGAATGCTGGGTGCCATCAGTAACTGGAGAGTAGATAAGGGCATAGTAAGTTCCGATCACAATGCTATAACATTCAGCATACAGTTGAGCAAGCCAACTGAGCCCTTACAGAAAAACACCACCAGGAAGTACAATAGTAAGAAAGCAGACTGGGAAAAATTTAGGCGGGAATTGGGTCAAAATTTTGCAGAAAACAATTTAAATCAGGAAGCAGTCCAAAGTATAAATAACATCCAAAATTTAGAGCAAATAGTAAAATCATACATTGGAAACATAGAGAAGGCCTGCAAGGAAGCAATTCCGCAGCCCACTAATAAAACAAAATTTAAGTCACCTTGGTGGTCAGAAGAGCTCTCCAAACTCAAGAAACAGATGGTAACCAAAAAGAGAAGAATATCATATGCCGCAACCCGTCGTCGTCCAAGTGTGTTAGCAGATTACCTGGAGGTGAAAGATAAGTACGAGCAGGCAGCAGCAGAGGCCGAAACGGCAAGCTGGAAGAAGTTCTGTGGGACTCAGGACAGGGAAAGCATGTGGGATGGGGTTTATAGAGTCTTACGCAAAACAGCGAGAAGACACGAGGACCAGCCTCTGATGCGGGATGGGATGGTGCTTAGTACAGAGGAATCTGCTCGACATCTGGCCGCTACGTTCCTTCCGGAGGACGTGGAAGCGGAGGATAGTGAAGACCACAAGATAGTGCGTCGAACAGCAGAACTCGTGGGAAAAGAGGCACCCAACGACAAATGGGACCCACCGTTTACGGAGGCGGAACTCGAGAATGTCATTAGGTCATTCAACCCCAAAAAGGCACCCGGTCCTGATGGATTCACCGCAGACATCTGCGGAGCGGCGATACAGTGTGACCTGAAGCTGTACCTAGCTTTGATAAACAAATGCCTGGAGTTGTCCTACTTCCCTGACCCGTGGAAGGAGGCCGCAGTCGTGGTACTCCGGAAGCCGGGAAAGGACGACTACTCTCAGGCAAAGTCGTACAGACCGATAGGGTTGCTGTCGGTCCTGGGAAAGATTTTTGAGAAGTTGGTGGTCAGAAGGCTGAGATGGCACCTACTGCCTAAAATGAACACGAGGCAGTATGGCTTCGTACCCCAGCGCAGTACGGAAGACTCCCTATACGACCTCATACAACACCTAAGAGACAACTTGAGGAAGAAGTTGATAAGTGTGGTTGTATCTCTCGACATCGAGGGAGCTTTCGACAGTGCCTGGTGGCCAGCCATTAAGAACCGGCTGAAGGACAAAGGGTGCCCTCTCAACCTCAGGAGGCTGTTAACCAGCTACTTCTCAGGCCGCACAGTAACAGTGATGTACGCAGGTCAGCGCTGTAGTAAGCCCACTACAAAGGGGTGCGTCCAGGGCTCAATAGGTGGACCAAGCTTCTGGAACCTATTGCTGGACCCCCTCTTGGACGAGATGGATCAGCGTGGGATATACTGCCAGGCTTTCGCGGATGATGTCGTCCTGGTTTTCTCTGGAAATTCGGTCCCTGAAATTGAGCGGATGGGAGATCAGATTCTCGGGCATGTGGAGGCTTGGGGAAAGGGTAACAAACTAAAGTTCGCTGCGCACAAGACGCAAGCCATGGTTGTTACCAACAAGTTGAAGTTCAACACTCCATGCATCCACATGGGCGAGACTGAAATCCCGATGAAAGAAGAGGTGAAGATACTGGGGCTAATTATTGACAGGAAACTCACTTTCCAAAAACACGTAAGTGAAGTGTGCAATAAAGCCACCGGTATTTTTAAACAACTCAGTCGGGCTGCAAAAATTTCATGGGGTTTGAGTCCGGAGATAATCAGGACGATATACGTGGCAGTAATTGAGCCAATTATACTGTACGCGGCAAGCGCCTGGGCTCCTGCATCGAACAAATTATCGGTGCAGAAAAAACTCAATACAGTCCAGAGAGGTTTTGTCCAGAAGATCTTAAAGTCCTACCGCACAGTTTCCCTGAATGCCGCACTGGTACTCTCTGGTCTTCTCCCCCTGGATATGAGAGTGCGAGAAGCCTCTAAGCTTTACGAGGCGAAGAGGGGACGACCACAATCCTGCCTAGGGGATAGGATCATGGAGGCCAGAGTGTCATTCATGAAGGCACCACACCCTGCCTCGGAAGTGAAAATCGACTTCCAGTGCCTAGAGGACATGCAGCCTCAAACCCTTGCAGACCATCAAGTATCTGGCTCTCACATTTTTACGGATGGGAGCAAGATTGAAGGGAAGGTCGGGGCTGCTATGTCTTATTGGAGGGATGGGTCGGAGAAACGAAGTGCCAAGTACCGCCTGGAGCCATTCTGTACCGTATTTCAAGCGGAGATGTTCGCGTTGCAAAAAGCAACCGAACTCGCCCTAAGAAATGCGGACAGCGAAATCAACATCTTCAGTGACTCCAGGTCGTCATTGGAACTGCTTCGTGACTCCGACACGTCTCATCCCATGGCATGTGAGGTTAGGCGCAACATTAGGCTGCTCATGGAGAAAGGGAAAACTTTAAGGCTCTTCTGGATAAGGGCGCATGTTGGAGTAGAGGGTAACGAGCGCGCAGACGTGCTAGCCAAGGAGGCAGCACTCTATAAAAAGACCGCGGCCGATTACGACCGATGCCCTCTATCCAACATAAGGAGGAACATAAGGCAGGAAACGAAAAAGGAGTGGGGAAAGAGGTACGCTGAGAGCGAAACCGCTTCCACCACTAAGCATTTCCTGCCTGATACAGAAGCCGCGTACAGCATCGTCAAAAAACTTAAATTGACCCCCACGTTGGTACAGATATTGACAGGGCATGGGGGGTATGGGTACTATCTGCATAAGTTTAATTTGAAAGATAGCCCCCTATGCATCTGCGACACAGGTTCCGAGGAGTCAATCGTCCATCTTATCCTCGACTGTCCCATACATGGTGCAAAAAGACTAGACTTGCAAATACAACTGGAACGGCAGTTAACGGTCGAGAATTTACCTGGCATTGTAGCCGAAAGACACGGTAGAGAATTATTGTTTAAGTTTGCGGAGGAAGTCACAAGATCGGCAAAGATAAGAAATGGTAGCAAAATTATTGGCGGATAACAAATGCCATCCACAGCTTGAGGTTGTTAAAATGAGCATATATGTAGGTATCACCAATAAAATTGCTGCACAAGAAAGAGTACAAATTGCCATATTATGATAATATGGCAAGTTTGTACTTAGGAAAGAAAATAGTAAGAACCGCAAACTTAAAAGATTCCAAAGATAAAAAGAACTACCGTAACGTGTCTATTTATAATTAAATTAAGAAATTCGTATTTAAAAATAAAATCCTCTTTTATTAAAATTGTTAAGTAGACTAGAAAATTTAAGACTGATTAGAATAAGCTCCCCTTTTTTTATAAAGGAAACATACAAAATGTTTATTAAATCTAGTCACTGATAGAAAATATTCTCCGAACAATCTCATCGGAGACACGAGGAATGACAAACTGAGGTTTTTGGCCGGTAGGAGTCCGGCACTATCTGGGTCTTCCTTCCCAGGTGTCCATGATGGATTTTCCTCTTTTTGTCAAAATGTAAAAAAAAAAAAAAAAAAAACCTAACCTGAGCAAACCTAACCTGAGCAAACCTAACCTGAGCAAACCTAACCTGAGCAAACCTAACCTGAGCAAACCTAACCTGAGCAAACCTAACCTGAGCGAGGCTGACGAAAAGCCCTCCTGCCGGAACTGCGCACTGACCAAATTAGAGAAAGTCGACCACAATGCGTTCGACAGACAGTGCCCGGAACGAAAGAGATGGGATAACATAGCCCGATCAATAGTAGCGTACTGCTAAGAGCCCAGCAGAGAGCTACACGTCACCCAAAGCCATGAAGACAGAAGAAACAGAATCCCCTCTCCCAACAACTGAGAAAACGGCAGCTGCTACGCACAGAACCAATAGATGGACAATCGGAGTCGGATTGGTCTATCTTGAGGAAGATCAGACGATTGATCCGGACGTTGAGGAAATAAAAGCGATTAGCCAAGAATTAGCTGCCAGATGGACCCTAGCCAAAGGATTCGATCTACATATTCGAGTGGAACGGCGAGTAATCGCCGAGAATCTACCAGACACTGTACCCGAACGACACAGGTGGGAATTATTGTTTAGGCTTGCGGAAGAAGTTGGACAGAGAAATGGTAGCAAAGTTATTGGCGGATAGCAAATGCCATATACATTTTGGAAATGTACACATGTGTATATAATTGGTATTACCAATAGCTTTGCTACAAAAGAAAGAGTACAAATTACCATATTGTGATAATATGGTAAGATTGTACTTAGGAAAGTTAAAATAGTAAGAACCGCAAACCTAAGAAATTGTTAAATAACAACTGCTGTGTTAGGTGTAAAAATCTGAGATAAATTTAGAACTGTAATAATAAGGTGTAATAAGATATTTAATGTTTAGAATAAAACTCTTGTACACTGTATTTAATATATTTTGAATTTAATACTTTTCGGAATTGATTAAAGAAGGCCTCCCCTTCTCAAAATTTATAAAATCACTAATGTTAATAAATACAAACAGTGTTGTATAATATTCTCCGAAAAATTTAATCGGAGACAAGAGGAATGACAAACTGAGGTTTTTGGCCGGTAGGAGTCCGGCACTATCTGGGTCTCCCTTCCCAGATGTCCATGTTGGATTTTCCTCTTTTTGTCACAATGTAAAAAAAAAAAAAAAAAAAAATCGAACCTGAGCAAACCATTAAATGTTTTTAGGTATCCCGGACTCTAAATAAACCTTTTCTAGAATTTTTGTTTTTGAGTTTGTTTGTTCATTTTTTTTGTTTGTTTGATATCTTACGATTTGACTTAAAATCTGGTATATAATAAGTGATCAAACGAACTTACCTTAGTGATGTTCGATCATTATTATATGAAGTGCTTCGTTCGAAGATATATAATTTACCACGTAGTTTCTTCAAGTAACTCGGCAACCAAACGCATTTCAGAGCTAGATTTTCTAGCAAAAACCAAACGCCTTTTGTCTATTCTTGCGTATTTTCCAGGAAGTGTCATTCTTTTTAGAGTTCTGAAAGGTACTAAAGCACAACTCCTCGGGTACTTAAGTAATGCAAGTGGGAGGGTATAATTCAGATCCCTCTTGCAGGGGTGGGAGGGTATATATCTTCGAACGAAGCACTTCATATAATAATGATCGAACATCACTAAGGTAAGTTCGTTTGATCACTTATTATACTTCAGTGCTTCGTTCTCGATATATAATTTACCACGTAGAGGTTTAGAGCAAAGTGGAGTTGTGCCTCATTTATGTAGGTGTAAAATCCCTGAACTTAACATGTATTATCTTATAATTAGGTATCATAAAATGTTAATGAATAAATTTTTATGTTAATCAGTCTTTTATTTTATCCTTAAGTAGTAACAATATTTATTACAATATTAAAGTTGAGTGAAAATTACATTATAGTTGACAGTATGGTATTCGCAAAATTAGGATCACTAATTATGGGTCTATTATAGAAATTCGCAAAAGTTTGTGATGTTCCTGTCCAGCCAGCCGTTTGCCTAATAATATCCAACGAGATACCTCTACTTTTAGCTGTGGAAGTGGAGGCATGTCGTGTGGAGTGACTGCTGAAAATAGTGGTATTTATACCACTTTCAGTTAAGGTGTTTTTAATCCAACGGCTTATGGTGGACGGAGTTGCTGCCTTATAAGGCTTTTTTGAGGTTAGTAATAGTTTTTCTATCGATTCTCGGATACTATTAGTATGACTTATGTAACATTGTAGGGTTTTAGCTGGGCAAATTTCTGATTTTTCATAGAATGGTATAAACAAAACTGGTTGGGAACGGCCTGGTCCAGATGTTTTAATGATATCTGTGATGTTAATATAAATGCCAGATTCTGTACTCGATATGTTATTTATATTTATTAGTGAGAGGGTTTGGGCTCTTTGAGCTGTACATAGTGCTAGTAGGGTAACTAATTTCTTGGTTAACTTGTCTAAGCTCAGGGAATGGTTGGGCTGCCAATTAGACAAAGTATCTAGTACTAGTGAAGGATTCCAGGTGACAGAATATTTGGACAGAGGGGGTTTTGACCTATAAAACCCTTTAAAGAGTCTTTTTAGTCGATCATCAGTACCTATTCTGGTCCCTATTAGTAGGGATAGCGCAGATCTATGGGAATTTAGTGTTCCATATGAGGCTCCAGAATTAAAAAGTTCAGAAAGAAATTGCATAACCATAGGCACGGAGGCGCAGAATAGATCTGTTTTGTTAATTATACAGAAATTCCACCAAGCTTTGTAGGTACACTCATACTGTTTCAGTGTGTTTTCTGATAAGGAGGCCAGCATAGTCTCTAATGAGATGTTGGGTACTGCTCTTCTCATCAGCGATCGCCGGATAAGACTCCGGCCACCAGGGTAAGCTGTCGGTACAGTGGGTGATTGCTCCTGAAAGGAGAGTGTAAGAGGTCTTTTTTAGGTCCAAAAAACATAAGTTGTGATGTTAACATTTCCTTCATCATTGGAAACCAAGGTTGGGAAGGCCAGTATGGCATAATCATTATTCCTGTTGCTCTTTCATGTTTGATCTTTTGTAGGCATTTTAAAATCAAACTGAAGGGAGGAAAGGCATAGAAAAATTGGTTATTCCAATTTACAGTGAAGGCATCAATATTCACAGCATCTGGGTCTGGCTTCCAAGATATATATCTGCTGCACTTAGCATTGACTCTGGAGGCAAAGAGATCTATATGTGGAGTTCCTAACCTAATGCATATTTGTTGAAAGTATCTTTCATTGAGTTCCCATTCTGTGTCGGGGTTAATCTTACGAGATTCTTCATCTGCTTCTTTATTTTCAGATGATTTGATATAAGATGCAAATAGCCATATATCCCTCTCTTCACACCATTGCCAGATGGTCCTCGCAAGATTGTTTAGGTGTGGATATTGGATACCCCCCATACGATTAATGTACGAGATGGCAGTTTTGTTATCTACTCGTAATAAAATATAAATTCGATTTTTATCTCTGACAAATGACTTTAAGGCCAGGAAAATTGCCAACAACTCCAAATAGTTAATATGAAATATAAGCTCATCTTGTTTCCATGCTCCATTAACTTTGTTTTCATTACAAACAGCCCCCCATCCTGTGCGAGATGCATCAGTGTAAATTTCTAGATTGAAATTACGACATTGAAAATGTTTCGAGACCAAAAATATATTTTTGGACCACCAATCCAAGTCATCTTTTATGTCTGAATTTAAAGCCATAAGACTGTCGAAATTATTGTCATTTTTGGATAACATAAGATATTTGTGACGCTCCAAATATTTAGTATACACCCAACCATATTGCACAGCTGGACAAGCCGATATTAATAAACCTATTAATTGAGCAAGTTCACGTATAGCACATTTCTCTAGACCTCGATATTTGTTAACTAGTTTAAATATGTGTTTCTTCTTTTCCAATGGGAGCTCTAGTGTCATTTTAGTTGTATTGAAAACAAAACCTAAAAAATTGCATGACTGTGTTGGTTCTAAATAACATTTCTCAAAATTTATAACAAAACCAAGGGATTCTAAAAAAGATATTGACTCGTGCACATTTTTCTGGCAAGTCTTATAATCGGAACCTACACATAATAAGTCATCTAAATAAATCACTGATTTATGGCCTTTTTCTCTTAGATGTGCGACTACTACTCGCATTATCTTTGTGAATATATAAGGTGCTGAGCTGAGTCCGTATGGCAATGCATTAAACTCATACAAATTATTTTTATACTGAAAACGAAGGTATTTTCTATGATTAGGATCAATGGGAACCAGAAGGTATGCCTCTTTGAGGTCAATTTTAGCTAAAAACTCATTGTGATTTATCAATGTCATTGCCGTACGGTGATCTTCCATTTTAAAGTGTTCGTTTAAAACAAATTTGTTCAATAACTTTAAGTTTAATATAAATCTTTTGCCCCCGCTAGACTTTGGTATCAGGAATATTGAAGAGATAAACTGTTCGTTGGATGGTTTACATATTGATACAGCCCCCATTGTTTGGAGCTTTTTAATAGCATTCTCCATTTCCTGTGTGTCATGCTCAGAATTAGGTTGAAAAGATTTTGGTAAACAAATTTGGTATGGCAAGGAAGTAAAAGGTATTGAATATCCAGTTACACTGTTAATAACTGTATCATCGTCTGTGATTAGCCTCCAACAGTCCACAAAATGTGCAAGTCTACCAGCATGTACATGACTTACCGCTATTTCCGAGCAGGAGGCTTCGGATCTGGTTTTTTCTTCATGGCCTGAGGTGGAGCCTTGTATGAGCGATTGTTGTGCTCCATCGAAGGACGTCTGGGCCCGCTCCGGAAGTAAGGCTTTGCTGCTTGGGACCGAGGCGGGCCGTTGTAGTTTACCCCCGGCTTCCGGAAATTGGGTCCACCTACAGGTCTGCTGTCCTTCTTAATGGACAGTCCACTTCGTTGAATGTTCTTCATGCTTTTAATTTTCTCTGAGAGATCCTTTCCATAAAGGAACTCGTCTCTTTCAATGTCCTTGGAAACCTCAATGAATTTTTTATCTAAAAGAGGAGTAATGAGTTTCTTTCTGCCTACCGTCTGGCATTGGTGAAGGTCAGCTAGAATTTTGGATGCATCGCTTAGCAATTTTATTATTGATAGTTTATCTGCCGGGTCTTTTATTAACAAAGACAGACCTCGACTAAGGGCTGTTATCCCATGGCCTAATTGTTGTTGTTCCAACTCAATTTTTTTATCTCTGTTTTTCACTGAATCAGAAATTGATGCAATTATTTCTGGGTTTAGCTTCGGGGCTTGGAACAATATACAATTTTCTGGAATCAGGTGTTCCTTGAATAGCTTTTCTTTGGCTTCCTTGTCCAATCCTCCTTTAGCAATCGCTGTCCATCTTATTGCCAGATCTCCGTTTATGGCTAAACCATATTTAGGCTTCTCATGCATGGGGTCTCCTAGTGCCCTTAATATCTCATCATCTAATGGTGGCTCCTCTGTGACTATTTCTTGAGAAATTGTATGCGGGGACTCTGGAACCTTTAATTCTACATGTGTATTGTCCTTAGACTGCACTTGGGAGGAGGAGGCTTCATTAGTTATTGTAACGTCTGTATTCTGAGTTGGAGGCAATTCTTTGGACCCGTTCAGTACTGGAACTACAACAGACCTCAATGGTTCTTGTTGGTCAAAGATGATTTCTTCACCCGTCAATGTTGGGGGAGTTCCATGCTCTGAGCTTGACCCCTGAAGTTGTATTTCATCCTCAGATTCTATAACCCAATGTTCCGGGCTCAAGTCGCGTTCTGAAAGAGACGATCGACAAATAAGAATCAAGGTTTTAGTCTTGCCATCGCAATGCCTCACGGACATTACCCCGGCTTTCGATCTCGTGTGTACATCTCGTATACACCACGAGACATGAACTAATCACGCCAGTGCATCACGTACACCACTCGTGACGACAAACTATGCGGTTACTAAAAAACCATAGTTTGGAGGTTATATTTAGAAAATAACCGGTTTAACTGCATTTACTCCTATTTATGAGTTCAAAACCTAGAGAAAATATCGTACTTACCAAAATTTTCACGGTTAGATACAGAATCCGTAGAAGAGGGTGTGTTATCGCGCCGACGATTCTGCCGGCGAACTAGACGACGAATCTTGTCTTCATAATATTTTAACTTTTCTTCGTCACGCCTACGCTTAGGCATGATGAAATATGCGTATTTTCAATAAAAAAACTGAAATTTCTCTATTTATTTTAAGTTTTCAATCGAAGATATCAATAGGTTGCCGCGCAAACGAAAAGAATGACACTTCCTGGAAAATACGCAAGAATAGACAAAAGGCGTTTGGTTTTTGCTAGAAAATCTAGCTCTGAAATGCGT
>CAWUQF010000050.1:0-18229 GCA_963924505.1 Agonopterix alstromeriana
GGGGCGCCGCCACCAGCTGCGCCGCCGCCTTCGCGCCCAGCACCGCCCCCACGCCCGCCTGCGCCCCGCCCGGCCCCGACCCTGAGGGGAGACGTCAGACGCCCGTCAGTAGCGGCGAGAGTAGGTCTCACCGGTGATCCGGTGGTGAGGATGAGACACGCTCACCCGGGACCCGAGAGCTGCTGATCTGCTCTGCTTATACTTCGACGTTCTTGATTTTGTTCGGCTTTAATCCTTTGACTGGCTTTAATGCGTTACCGATCTAAAATGACCACGGTAACTCAGTCACTACGTGAACATTTCATAAATACCGGCTCGCACTGACGAGAAGAGGACGGTTAATTACACTGAGTGAAAGCGACTAAAAGAGAAGATGACCGCTTTGTTTACTCGCACGGCTCTGGTGAAAAGGCAGCCTCGTATCTATGACGCGTCAAGCGGTGACGGCTATGATTTTGTTCACAATAAATCTTAAGAAGTGTTCACCGTCGTGCAGCGTGCCGGCGGCGTGGTGCACGGTGTCGTTGAGGAGCGCGGCGAGCGGCGCCGGCGGGGCGCCCGCGTCGGCGCCGGCGCCGCTGTGCGCCCACAGCTCCAGCGATGAGCCGCTCACCCAGTCCGGCACGATCGGCACTGCGGACGATAAATGGACGTTCAATTAACACTTCTACGATACTACTGTAGAACAAAGACATCTCACAAAATAAAGGTGAGCCCATTGTGGATTACTAGGTATTGATGGAGGCAAAGTCGTCAACTTGCCGTCCTAATACTTTGGAGCCGCCTTATCCTCTGACCGAGTTAAAGATTCTTAATAACGCCATCTGACGGAGCAATCTAGAAGCCAATTCCTTAATGTCCCTTCCGAAGCATGGAGGCATTTGTTTTGAAATTACCACTACAACGGTCACCAATCCGAAAACTGACCGAACCGGATGATGCTCAACTTAGATTATCGTTTTGCGATACCGAACCTACCTTAGACTCAAGTTTACCCAACTAGTACCTCGATGAACCTGTTAAATTAATTTAGTTCACATAAATACAAGTGATCATTATAACTTGATTGTAACGGCTCACCTAGGACGGTCAGTAAAACGTTGTCTAAGAAAAACGTTAAGTAAGTGAGACAGAAAGCGGCCGTCGCGCCGGAGCCGACCGCTTCACTCATGCTGCCGCGAGCCGCCGCCGTGTCGTCGGAGGAGTGACTACTGACTACTGACTACCGACTACCGACTGTGTCTCCCGAGCCCCGCGCGACCGACACGCGTCGCGAGTCGCGGCCGAGCGCGAGTGTGTCGCCGCGATAAGGCTCCGATACATTTTCAATCAGTGCTCGTCGACGCGAGTGTCATTCACTTAAAGTAATTTTCTGCTTCGCGTCCTCCTTTATTGCAGTTCCGGACGACGCGCTGATAACCTCCTCTTTTTCTCTTGCATATGCTGAAATACCTAGTAATCGATAATCATAAAGTAAATAAACAAATTGTTAATAATCGTATTAAACAACGTTGAAATTAATTTCCTACAATACCTGGTATATACGCATTATTGAATAATGGATTTAAATTAAGCGAAACGAGAGTCATTACACGCTCGTTGGCTACACATCTGCGGCTCCCTTTCATTTTGTTACAGACTGTAACGTATTTTTGCATAGCGGATTAGGTTTACTATGTTAAAATGGATTTGTAAGTATGAAACTTAGCAGTTTAGTGTATCGTGTATATTCTGAATATGGTATACCTAATTATTTAGGATATACAGGAAGGAAATTGATATCATTAGCATCCTTTTAAACTAAGAACCATCAAACAAGCAAAGAAGTACACCATAGAAACAAACAAAAAATATCCGCTGTTCCATACTAAACTGCAGTGCCTATTTATAAGGTCTAACAAAATTAGCTGATACTATTTTAAGGGGATGATCAGACCATCAAACTGAACAACTTTCTCTATGGGACCAATATTGAATTCGCGAAATAAAAATCAACTGTTCCATACAGACCTACTCGACCTAAATGTATGAGACAACAGATTTTTTTTAGCGATTCGATATTGGTCCCATAGAGAAAGTTGTTCAGCTTGATGATCTGATCATCCTCTTAAATAGTTTCACCTAATTTTGATAGACCTTATATACTCAACGCAAATGTATGTAACAGCAGATTTGTTTTGTTCCGATCGATTTGCTACTGATAATAAAAGTTATTCAATTTGATGGGTGGACCTTTCTTTTGTCTTAATCTAATGTTATCAATTACACCCGGTTCATCTTCTTCTTAAAAAAAGCCGTGGTGGTCTAGTCGCGAGTAACCTTGCCTGCCGTCCAGGAGGCGGTTCGATCCCCGTCCAGACCTACTCGTACCAATGAGTTTTTCGGAATTCATGTACGATTTGTAACATCACAGGCTTTTCGGTGAAGGAAAACATCGTTAGGAAACCTGCATGCTTCAATTTCGAGGCATGTATTGTACCCACTGTCCATTATACGGCGACGGGCTCACCCCCCCATCATACTGGACAGAGTTTCGGTACTACTGGTGAAACGTGGATGTTCTGAGGTTTCGGAATATCTCTGACTACCCCCTCGGGGAATATAGTCGTGAGCAGATGCTTATGCTTATCTTCTAAATCAAAGTCGAATGTAGTCTAGTTTAGTAATAAATTAATAGTTGTCTTTGTCTCTGAGTACTGTACACTACACTTAGCTCAAGTGTAATTAAATTTACGAATAACGTGAAAAATTTAGTTTTTTTATCGTAATATAACACACACAAAAAAAATACACAAACGGGACGTTTACCCTATTTGCGTTTCGTTTTTGCATAAAACACAACTGAAATCACGAAATTTACGAATTGACATCGGCCAGAAGCAGTAACGAAACGCGAGCTGTCAAACGAAAACGAAACGGGACTCGAGTGGTGGAGTGATGTCGATGTCGGACCGCGGCCGAGTCTACGAAACATGTCACGGATAGCAACCTCGGTGGTGCCCATCCTCGCGCGAGTGTGAACGTGAGCCCAGCCGGTCAGTGCCCTGAGCAGTGCCCCGCCGCGGGGCATGTGAGCCCCGACCCGCTAGTGAAGGCGTCGCCTGAGATACTTTGCTTCCACTCATGGTTCGTACCTTATTCTACTCTTACAACCTTCCAACACGTTTCCAGGAGTTCTTCCATTAGTAGAAGAAGGCTATAACCCCATAATGTAGCAGTTGCCAGTCAGTCGGTGCGAGCAGTACGCAATCTGTAACATCCGTGATTTTGCAATAGTCTCGTCACAATTCATGTTACTTTGTAAAGTTGTACAACATCGCTCCGCGGCGCGGAGTGATATAATTATGTTAAGAAGTTTTGTAAACTTCTTTTTATGGCTTGGAGAGTCGCCTTGTGCCGTTTAGCGTTTATACTAGTTGCAGTGAAACATATCAAATATTTTATAACTTAACATTTTGATGTTGAAATGGTTTCCAATTGGAAATGTGCAATAATAATCCAAGTAGTATCCTGTACATTCTGCAATAGTTTTATGCAAGTATCAGATTGTATGTACCTGCTTTAAACATACAGTATGTTAACTAAAGGCAAACCTTTAAACCACATACTCTACCCATCAACCTGAACAACTTTTAATATACTGGGAGCAAACCTGTCAGAACAAAAGAAAAGTATTTGCTGTTTCATACGTTTAAGTCGTGTAGGCATTGCAGCTTAGTATGGAACAATAGATTTTGTTTTTGCGCTGTCAGGTTTGATCCCATAGTAAAAGTTGTTCAGGAGTAGCGCTGCAAGTCTGACGGTGGGCGGACGCATGCATATTGTCCTCTCTTATGCTTGCACATGGCTCTGCAATTTTGTCAAGCTATTTTGTGTTTTAACCATAAAACAATAACTTGAGATTATAAACTACTTGACATTGGCCGAATGGCCACACTAGACGCAAGCATCTGACCATTAATTAAGAGGAATAGAATAGAAAAGTTGTTCAGGTTGATGGATAGAGTATGTGGTTTAAAGGTTTGCCTTTAGTTTACATGCTGTATGTTAAAAGCAGGTCCCAGCACCAGTCTCTCACAAAGGTTTAGAAAACCATTCAATCTTATCTTATTGTGTTACATTTAACCTTTGTGAAGAGAGAAAATATATATTTTTTTCATTTTCATTTCATCCACGTTTCACTAGTAGTACCGAAACTCTGTCCAGTGTGACGGGGAGCGAGCCCGTCGCCACTTGCAATGGACAGTGGGTACAATACATGCCTCGAAATTGAAGCATGCAGGTTTCCTCATGATGTTTTCGTTCAACGAAAAGCCAGTGGTGTTACAAATCATACATAAATACCGAAAAACTCTTTGTTACGAGTCGGCTTGGACGGGGATTGAACCATCGCCTCCTGCACGGCAGGCAAGGTTGCTCTGGACCACCACAACTATTATACATATAGGGTCCTTCTTAAAATGCTGATACTTATTTAAGGGGATGATCAGACCGTCAAACTGAACAACAGTCTATGGGAACAACATCGAAATCGCGAAAAAAGATACCGCTGTTCCATACACAGCTGCAAACCTACTCGAGTCAAATGTTTGGGATGGCAGATATTTTTTTCGCGATATCGATGTTGGTCCCATAGACAAAGTTGTTGAGTTTGACGGTCTGATCATCCCCTTAAAATACATTACATCATAATATCTTCTCAAACATAACTTTGCAGGTGCAGGTTACCTCACCATGTTTTCAGATTGAGAGCAATCGAAATTGATAGACAATGAGGTAAACTTTAACAAACAATCTTACCTACTACATGACTGCCATCACTGTGTTAATCTAGTCTAAAACATAATCTATCTCTGATCGAAAATGTTTATTTATACCTATACGACTTATTTAATTGGCTCATATTGTACTATACCATTAACAGAACTGTTATTGTGATTGTTGATTGTGAAAAGTTTTCCGAATTTAATAAAATAAATAATAGGCTGATGATGATATTTTATCAATAACAGATTATAACGGCCGGCATGCTGGCGCACGCTCGTTTCACTAAACAATATAATTTAATATGTTGTTATCGCGGCCACTAATATTTACCTATGTTATGTTGTGTACAAATAAAATAGAGTTAATTACTTCATTAGCGCAGTGCAGCGCCTGCGCGCGACACATACGAGTACCTAACTAGCTATAATGTATATCAGGTCTCTCTTAATATGCTGACACTTTTTAAGGGGATGATCAGACCATCAAACTGAACAACTTTCTCTATGGGTCCAACGTAAAAATCACAAAAAAAAACAGCTGTCCCATACATTTCCGCCCCCCCCCCCCACGATGTTGGGTTACAATATCCAAAATTCTAAGGTGGTCACTTAAAAAATTTCACACAAAATCCTTTGAAATTAATAAATAAATAATCTACAGCCAATAAATGAAAATATTAAACTCCACTTGGTTAACTAATCTTTATTCCGATAGAGTTCAGGCTACAATTGATTATTTTATTTGATATCATAATTAAAATTTAATCAAAGGTTGAAGCCATCACCGTTTGACAGCAGTCTATATCATTTAACCTATTTACATGGAATTGGCGGCAATAAATCGCTACTCAGGTAATGGTCCCTCTCATGTCCTGCGACCAAACACTTGAAATAAAATGAATTGAAGTATTTAATTTGCATAAATACAGTTTCAGAAAGTTGTTCAACTAACAAAGCCTATGGTATGAACGCTCTGCCGCCAGTATCAGTAGTCGCTTTCCGTGTGGTAATAACACCCCTCTTTTTGCGTCGGAGGTTAAAAAACACTGCGCAGCGCGAATTTAAAATCGCAGGCCCTCGTCTCGACAGAAGAACACGGTAATAAATTAATTAAATTGACGTCAGATTCTTAGGAAGCACATGGTTTCCCGTGCAGGTGGTATTCCCAGCCAGTGAGTGAGTCAACAATCAATTTATTACAATACGGGTATCTCTACTAAAGTTTGCGTATATTATTGACATAACTAAACCGACCAGCTTTAAAATTAATTGGAGGAAACTTGATTTGTTTAAGTACAGAGCTGTTTGTTCCGAATAAATAATTATGAAAGTAATAACGCAGCGTGGCGTGTGTGCTTTATAATTATGTACTCGCTACTCGGTTATCTCACTTGGTAATATTTCATGAACGCTAATGTTAAATGTAGGACGTATTGTATTGTATGTAATGTGACAGTGACATTGTAATCAGCAGAACGTATGACGACGATTGCCTCATGTGTAGCACCATCATGAGGAAGCATGCACAGTGCACGCCCGCGCCCGCGCTGTGGGAGGGGGTGAGGCAGTAGCGTCACAGTGACAAATGTCCCGGGCGGCATTTTACTACGGGCGGCAAATTCCGGAAAAATATAGATTGAGCTCTGTCTATAACTAATTCGTAGAGCAGAGAAAAGTCGAGCTCGCTTCGCTCGCTCTAAGTTTCTGTTTTAATTACTGTGCCTGCACATAATCCTAAAGAGTTCTGACCACAACGGCTAAGACGTGATACTAATAATTTCGAGCTAGTTTCGCTTGATCCATAGCTCGAAAGCTCGATTGTTTCTATTTTTGCATAGATACACCAAAAGATAACCTAACCCGAATCGAAGTGCAGCAAAATTTGGAGCTCGCTGCGCTCGCTTCGCTTTTTGTGTAGGTAAGATAAGGTGGCGGCAAAATTGGTCTGTGCCCCGCGCGGCAGAAACCCACCCTACGCCACTGGGTTGAGGCATGGTCATCCTACTGCTATGCTGGGCAAAGGCCTCCCCCTTAGTCTTCCATTCGTTCCTGTTTTGGGCAACCTCTAGCCATTTTCTCCTGGGTCGACCTGGACGCCGGCCGGCGACCGTTTTCAAGGATACAGGGCATGATGGTTTTTGTCCATCTTTCAGGAAGCAGACAAACAGATTGCAATAGAACATCAGTTATTAGTAGGGCTGGATCGATATTCAGCCAGGAGCGGATACAGTTAAAGCTAGATGGGTCTTGAATTCAACGGAACCCCACAGGCCACCCCCACTGACTGTCGATCTACTATCAGCTGGCTAGTGGCTAGCCTTTCGCCCAGCGAAACACATAGTCGCGTGCCAAGACTCCCGTCAGAAGGGATGGGGTGAATTCAAAACCGGAACAACGAAATGTAAACATATCGTAAAGGGGATTAAAATATAACCGCACAGTGAGCATCACATCCTCTACTCGTGTTTGTTAACGGATTATATTGTTGTCACTCTCATCTCGGTGGTGGGGAATTACATAACATATCTGCGTAAATATTCGTTAATTCGTTTCCACGTATACCTCGATAGTCAAGATAGCGCGCGCATATAGTGTGGGTGGGTAGTGCTGGCACGGACGCGGTGTGTAGAGGTACCTACCTAATGCAGTGTGTGTGTGCGGGGTTGTTTGTTAGTGAAATATCTTCGCCTTATGGAATAGTCTTCGTTTTCAACAGACCACACACATAGGGGAGGACAATTTCGTTGCGTATGTTTCTTTTTTTAATTTAATTTATGTTTTTGTGAGAGAACTGTGTCGGATTCTTAGCGTGGCCGTAGTCTCTGTCAACCTCCACGGTACAACCGCGTGACAATATGTCTATTTGATATTGATTATGATGATGCCACATATGTGGCAATGGCAATAACTCATGGTGTAGATTATAAGATGAGCCAGTCAACAATAGTCGTATCGAGGCTGACTGCCCACTGCCCAGGGTGCGCCGGACAAACTCAGTTCTCGTCTCTCATAAATACTTTTATTTATTTCCTAATAACATCGGTATTTCTAAACCGATTTCGGATCATTATTCTAGTATTAGTAAGGAGTAACGTTACTGCAGTTGGTCCCGTTTCAATAAGTCTCGTTTAGCTCGTAGACCTTACACATAGACGGAGGTAAGGTTACACTACATTATTATCATCCCAGCCACTAGACGTTCACTGCTGGACCTCCCCTAAGGATCGCCACAACTCGTGTTCCTGACGCCTTCGCCAGGTCGTCGGTCCACGTTGTGGGGCGCCTACCCACGGATAGTACTATTTATTCTGTGGTATCACCTCGCCTCGGTCTACCTTCGATCAGAGACCCGCTGTCTGTTCTCTGCTCTGTAGCGACGTCTCATCTCATGTCGTCTATGTGAAGTGCTACTTCTCTCCTTTTGTGCTAAACTGTAAGTCGTTCCATTTTTATTTAAATCGCGTAGTTAGGCATTGAATAGACCACCCTATCTTGTCCCGTGTGGGTGTCATGCAAGGTGACTAAGGAGTTTAACTTTAGTGTTTCTGCGGACGGAAGGCTAGACACCTAGATATTTAGCACTACTTTACACTAACTAATTTTACCTCCTGAAAATTTCAATAAGTACCTAATGCTAAATGCAAACATTATTAAAAACTAGCTGTTGCCCGCGACTCCGTCTGCGTGGAATTTAAAAAGTATCCTATGTGTGAATCCAGAACATATTCTATCAGTGTGCCAAATTTCATCCAAATCCGTTCAGCCGTTTATGCGTGAAACACACAATCTTACAAACATCCAGACATCGTCACAAACTTTGACATTTATAATATTAGTAGGATGCACACTTAAAAATAAGGTTGATGAAGTTGTTGTATCTAAAGTTTCTGACTGTCCCTAAAGGGAAAACAATCGTGAGCTTATGTATGTTGAATGTTTTATTATCATAATCGCTTGCCTATCAAATTGTTGCCGAAACGAAACCGCCAAGAATGTACCTATGAATCTAAGAAGCAAGAGAAGCTCATTATAGGGTCTTACTTAATATGCTGACACTTTCTTAAGGAGATGATCAGACCGTCAAACTGAACAGTAATATCTATGGCAACGACATCAAAATCGCGAAAAAAAAATCAGCTCTCCCATACAACACTGCGAACCTACACGAGACAATGTATGGGACAGCTGATTTTTTTTTTGCGATTTTGATATTGGTCCCATTGAGAATGCTGTTCAGTTTGATGGTCTGATCATCCCCTATCTGTAATATACAGGTAATATCCTGTATATTTCAGGACCGTCCAAACTGCAGATCCATCCATAGTTTCCGCCTCTCTCTGGGAAGAGGCGTGAGGTATGTTTGTTCCCGCCAGTGTTGCCAGATCCATGATTAAGAATTATCCCAGATTGGCCGCTAAATTATCGTGTTTTTATCGCATCTCAAATTCCCAAAACTTACGATAGTTTTGGGAATTTGAAATGTCTCTTACGAGTCTAAAAGAGAGTGAGAACCAAAACATGTACGAAATTCTATCATTCTTACCTAACATTACGTGTTAGTTACATATTTAAAAGTAGTGTTTATGGAATCTTAGTATAACTTTTGATTGAAACGACACGATGAGTAAATATTTTGTACCTCAACTTTTCTCATTAGAACTTAAATTTTAGTAATATTTGAACACTGTACCCAATACTAAACGTGAGTATGATGTTTCATTGTAATTTAACGGATAATATAGTTGACAATAGTGATTGGATTCTCTGATTCCATTACATTTAAAAATTATATTTATCGTGGAATTTTTACGAATTATCGTGCGATACCAGACTTTTATTTTCTATCGCATGTAACTCGAAAATATCGTGGATTTAGGATAATTATCGCACGTCTGGGAACACTGGTTCCGGCGGCACGTTCGTGTCACGGTCCCCGGCGCGGCGCGGCGCGGCGCGGTCGTGACCCGATGATCTATGAATCAATCACGCGATCATTAAATACCTGCATATTGTATGGAACCGCTTTTTAACATCAAATTCATAGAGTACCTATACAAGTAGTGATCAGATCACCTTCGCGATGTTTTAACTGCCTTGATGTTTGAGCGGATCAATTAAAATGTTTCCGTTTAATTTATATCCGCCCAAAAAAATATAGCTACGTTTATATAATTTTCACAAAGTAAAACAGGCCTTACTTACATACTTGTGGTTTTAACGGGAAGCGAAGATTCGATCTAGAGCTGATATCTCATGTTTGCAAAATAGGTACGCATTCATATCCTGCTTTGTAACCCAAATGTCCGGCTGTTCCATTGATGATGTCCTGCCTTGCAGAAAAATCATGCGGCGACCCTACCCATGTGTGTGTATACCTAATTGATGACAGGTACATTCATGTAATAAATAAAAACCGGTCAAGTGCGAGTCGGGCTACTCTTGCACCCAGGGTTCCGTCTCACACCAGCTAGCACCACACAACATATTAACTTAGAAAATAAGTGTTTTTTTCCCTCCGGGACCTTTAGCGCAAGGCCGACACACACACTTGCCGGTTTTTATTATTTGATGTAAAACCGTAGAACTTGCTCTATAATCACACCAAGTTTGACGCTTGTATGTACAGGGTGTCCGGTGGCAGATTTAGGATTTAAATTTCGAATTTCTCCGTAACCGTTGCACGGAGGAGCGGGGAGGGGGCCGCGTTGGCTTCGTCATTCGTGCGGGTTTTTTAGTCGCAATGTCGCAGTGGACGGGTGAACAACGTGCGTTCGCAATCGAAGCGTATTTTAAAGCCAATGATTCGTGTGCAATTTCTCGTCGAAGATTTTGTTCACGTTACAATATTCGACGGTTACGTGACGCCCCAAGTGAAGATTTGATTCGATCATGGGTGCGAAGGTTCCGGGCAACAAGTTCAGCAGAAAATAACCCACGACCGGGGCCCAGCCGGACGTCGAGAACAAATGAAAACATCGAACTCGTCGCGTCCAGTTTGAGCGATAATCCGCGTCAGTCCGTTCGCAAGAGAGCGGCTGCCTTGGGGCTTCCAAAAACTATAGTGCACGAGATATTGAAGAAGGATCTTAAACTTCATCCATTTAAAATTCAAATTGTGCAAGCGCTTAAGCCTAATGATTACAACTTGCGTAAAAATTACTGTGAGACAATGTTGGAGCGATTTCGCACGGTGAACACTATTTTTTGGAGTGATGAAGCCCACTTTCACTTAAATGGCAGTGTAAACAAGCAGAATTGTCGTTATTGGTCTCCTAAAGGACAAAACCCCCACTTAAAACACCAAAAGCCACTTCACAGTCCCAAAGTGACGGTTTGGTGTGCATTATCAAGCAGGGGAATAATTGGACCCTATTTTTTTGAAAATGGTCAAGGGCACGCAATTTCTGTGACTGGTGTTGCTTATCGGCGAATGCTCAATGATTTTTTTTTCCAACATTGAGAGACCATCCTTCCTACACTTCACGGACATGGTTTCAGCAAGATGGCGCCACCCCGCACACTGCTAGGGAGACCATGGCGCTACTGCGTGATTTCTTCCCCAACCAACTGATAAGTCGTTTCGGTGACATCCCCTGGCCACCCAGGTCACCGGATCTTACACCCATGGACTTTTTTCTGTGGGGATATCTCAAAAATAAAGTCTACGAAACAAACCCGGCGACTATCTCATCATTAAAAGAAAATATCGTTCGCGAAGTTCATGGCATCTCGGCGGCACTTCTCCAGCGAGTGGCAAGAAATACTGAAGCCAGATTCCATGAATGTATCCGACGTGACGGTCAACATTTAGACGACATAATTTTTAAGAAATAAAACCCGCATTTGTCTTCTTTATAATGATTAAAAATATAAATGTATATTTCACGTAGTTTTTTTGTTATTTATATTTTAAATCCTAATTCTGCCACCGGACACCCTGTATTACCGCTTTTACGATAGAGCGCGAAGAAAAATGTTGATAGAAACTAGTTTCTTGATCAAGACCCCCCTTAATTTTAAACTTTTTGTCATTTTTATTTATTAACAAATCCGCTGTAACAACACATATTCTGTGAAAATTTCAACTGACTAGCTATTACGGTTCAAAAGTTACAGCCCTAAATAAGTAGGACGGACGAACGGACGGACAACGTAGGCTTAGTAATAGGGTCACGTTTTCCCCCTTTGGTACGGAACCCTAATAAAACGACAATTGATTGATTGAACGCGTGACCTTCACTTCGCGGCGCATTGTTTGTGCAGCAGAGGTTTGCTATACAAATTTATTAGCACTTCATTACGTGTTTGTGTTGCACTGCTGTACGACCTCAACCTCGCGGCGGCGGCGGTAGCGGAAGGGGAGGGACATTCTCTTGTCTTGTCATCTACCGCGCCACCCTAGGGCACGGAATATCTAAGAGCCTAGGGGCACAGGCCCTACCCTCGCCACATGAATAAATATCCCTACAGCCGGAGTATATGCGCACCTGTTCGCACGTCCTAACGCGCGCTGTGTGTGAGCGCACCGACACGACAGCGGCTGATTGTCACACAACAGAAAGCTGCATGCTTTCCTTCTGTAATGATATTACATTTATTCATATGCCCCCGCGGTATTCCACCAGTATACGCGTAGACAGTGCGGTGCCGATGCCGCTAATGTTCACTTTAGAGTTGAGCTACAAATGAATATTCCCTCAAAATACTCTGCAGTTTTCCGCGGTGCCATTCTTTTGTATTTAGTTATGAGTGAGCTTAGACTATCATGTAATACAGACAATTGTATTGGTTTGGACTTATTTATTGTTAAATAAGTTACGACAATAAGTAACCCTAGAGTTGCGGCAGACTGTGAGATGGCAACCCTAGTTTTACCAGTTCTTTACATAGGACTCCTTCAGATGGCACCTCATTTACTTCACGGTCCATAATTTTGCGGTGATATAGTTCGGATACACACAAGACACAAAACGTATTATTGAATACATGCACTAGATCTATTCTTATAACATATCAATATTGTAAAGTGCTCCTCGTTAGTCCTCTTACTGTCTGGAGAGACTTTTGTAATCATAAGCATTATAAACATACATAAAAGGTCAGGTCCCCGAGTGCACACTGCAAATTATGTACAACACCAGGGAGTGCCGTCGCGTCAGGTCGGTGTGTCATACATTACATTACATTACAGAGCATCGCATCGATTAAATTCATACGGGTCGTACTATTTGCATTATGATAATTATGATCCAGTGTCGCGTGTCGTATGTCGCGCCGGCGTCGCACCGCGCGTTCTATACTGGACCACGTCATTCTCAACATTGCAGAAAATACACGGCCCTTCTTTATAATATGCTGACGGTTTTAAGGGGATGATCAGACCATCAACAACAAAAAACAACAACAACAACTGAACAACTTTCGCTATGGAACCAAAATCGAATAGCGAAAATAAATTGCTGTCCCATACATTTGGGTCTGAATGCAACTTGTATTGCAGTTTTGAATGGAACAGTAGTATTTTTCGCGATTTCAACGTTGGTCCGATAGAGAACGTTGTTAAGTTTGATGGACTGATTAGGTCGGCATCAAAGAAGAACCGTGTGTGTTTAGACGCTCTGGCAAAGACAGCAGATTGAGTAAATATGCAGCTCAGCAGTTCCGTACCAAGTGATCTAGTTTGCGTTAACTGGATGTATCGGAGGCTGGATCAGCATTCTACTCCACTCACGCGAATCTATAGATTTTTTGGTAGGATGCTTAACTATTCTCCTTTTCTTAGAACTGGATCTGCGCCTGTGCATCACGGTGTGGTGAGCGGCGTCACGCTGGCATGCGCTCACTTGTATTAGAGCTAAGGTTATTGCAACACACTCATCTCAGTGGGTACGTGCGAAAAGTGCAAATCAATCACAATACAGCAGGGTTGCCAGATGTAGAAAATGTTTCCTCGTACTTTAAGCAAAAAAATCTCGTACTTTGCCTATTAAACCTCGTACTTTAGTCTAAAGTGTGAAAAAACTAAGAATTGGGCTTAAAGTAGGCATATTAATAACACAATTTTATTTTAGACGTTCATATTGTAAAAAAAATATTTTGTAAAAAAAACTTAAAAATAATTGCAGCTAATACAACAAACACGTCTTTCGGTATCAGTTTCTTGAGGATTTCCCAGGAAACTAAAATCTAAAAATAAACATCTAAAAGTCTTTGATAGTTAAAATGTTAATTTATTCTACAAGACGGCGGTTGCAATGGAAAATCATGCCATAATTTCCCTAAAAGACAAAACCTCGTACATATTTTTACGAGACTAACAGCATCGTCGTACCTCGTACGGGAGACCCAAAACCTCGTATTTGTACGAGGAACCTCCTACGTCTGGCAACCCTGCAATACAGAGAGTTATGTGTGTTACATTATGTAATATATTAATTAACCCACACTATACGTAGCGTGGCCTGTAAGTACAGAGGCACTTTCGTCACGTCGCAGATTATATTCAATAGAACAGTTTGTTATGTAGGTACCTTCATTACAGATTGGATGCGGTTTCTTATAAAGGCGATGACATTTCCCAATTCAACAAGCCCGATTTGTCATACATTGCTGGTTTTGATCTCTCTCTTTCGAACGTGTAGCTATCAAAGGAAACAATGTATGACGAATTGGGCCCGATTAATCTGGAAATGTTATCGCGTCTTTAGGTTCCTTGCAACACAAGCCGGCAAGCGCCGCCGGCGCCGGCGTCGAACAGATGGGTTTGGAAAATATATTGTAGGGTCCTTCTTAATATGCTGACACTTTTTTAAGGGGATGATCAGACTGTCAAACTGAATAAATTTCTCTAAGGCACTAACATCGAAATCGAGAAAAAAATAAACTGTCCCATACATTTTTGGCTCGAGTACAATTGCAGATTTTTTTTTCGTGATTTTGTTGTTGGTGCCATAGAGAAAGTTGTTCAGTTTGACGGTCTGATCATCCCCTTAAAAAGTGTCAGTATATTAAGAAGGAACCTATACAGGGCGTAAGTGACAGCCTAGCAAATACTGAAACGGTGAACTCAGACCATCAAACCGAACAACTTTCACTATGGAGCCTACCTCAAGAAACGCGAAAAAAATCTGCTGTCCCATACATTTGAGTCGGGCAGGTGCAATAGTTTTGTATGGATCAGCATTTTTTTTTCGCATTTCCTGTGGTATCCTCCATAGTGAAAGTTGTTCAGTTTGATGTTCTGAGTTCACCCTTCCAGTATTTACTAGGCTGTCACTTACACCCTGTATAATGTATATCTTTCGAAAACGAGTGAATCCTGAATAGGTGTGATTCAGACATTTGAGTCGAGCTAGATACTGCAGTTTTGTGTGGAACAGGATTACTTTTCTCCATTTCTGTCTAGCCTCCAGAGTGAACGTTTTTCAGTATCATAGCCTGAAACACCACTTTAAATATGACCACACCTTTCTGTTGCAATGTGCTGGATACAAAACATCCCAGCAATACTTGAAGGGGTGGTTTAGTTAGACCATCAAACTGAACAACAGCTAAAATTTCAGCTGTCCCATACATTTGAGTCGAGTAGGTAGGTAGCTGGAGTTTTATGGGACAACAGTATTTTTTTCTCGACGTTGGCTCCATAGTGACAGTTGCTCAGTTCGATGTTATAAAGCACCCATTAAAATATTACTATGCTCCATTCCAAATAGCAACGAAATTTTTAGGCTATTTTGAATTACTTCTTCTCACTTATTTTTAGAACAGCTCTAGTAACATCCAAGATAATTATGTCGCATAGTATATCTTTCTGATAAATAAATTATATTTGCTAATCAATGTTATACGGGAATCGGACAATCTTTTCGTCCTTATTTGGAATGAAATATAGGGTGTTTTGTTACATCCTGTAATATTACCAACTAATCCCACAATTGTATATTCATAATCGACCGGCTGTTATTGATCCTTGCTTGTTCACATAACACGGAAGACACGTTGCGACGATGATGGATTATAAGCGTGCGTGATGTTCTCACGTTGGTATCATCATCGCCACCTGTGTGCCTGACGATGGCGTGCCCAACTGAAGGTCGCCTCAGATCAGATCGTGCTTCATATATTATTGAACTATACACACAAACACCTCGTTACTTTATAATACCTATCATCTCATTCTATACATTTATTGTTCACGGTTAATATAATATGAAGGTTGGATGAAAAACATCTAAAAATCTTTTGTGATGTTTGCGCATTATTATTGCAGCTTTTTGAATGTGTTATTTTTATTACTATTATTAGCTTACCCACATAGCATTAGCGGCCAGAAACTCTACAATAAATAACAAAACTTTATAAAGTGTTTCCTCTCCTGAGGTATGTGCTCGAATGGCCCGTGTCGTTATTTTTTTTGGAAATTATAATTACAGCGTTGCTCAGGGAGCAGTTAGTGCTTTTTACTGCGGACTATTGGAGGGACCATGAAGGGTCTACCGAGCCAACCCGTGTCGTTCATTCACGAGCCAACTTCGATCGAACTTTCGCCCCAACCCAATGTTACTTACTATAAAAGTAATTAAGAATATTGCTTATGTCAATTATAAAAATTCTTAACAAAACCAAAATTATATCAAAGATACTGATAGGTACGAAATTTATATAAAAATAAAAAAAATTAACAGGATGTTATTAAACTACCTAATTGTACAATAAAAATGTAACTATTTATATTTTGTTAAAGTTAACCTTCGTATTGTAATTTAATAAAGCTTTAGCATGGTGGTCGAGTTGAGTAGAGAGTGATTCATGATAATTGATAGCCAAGGTCGCAGCGCAGCGCAGCCGCAGGTAGCGACAGCGCCTCCGAGCCGATCCACCGGCCTGCCCCTCAAACTGTATGCGTACCATACTGTCTGGCGTGATAGGGATGTGTACAGGGCTGCAATCGCAATATTCTGTGATTTAACCGTGATTAGACTACGTACGAACCATAACTTTTGGCACATTCGGTATTGCGCTAATCGCGGTACTGCTCTTTACAGATTTTTTGACAGATCGCCCAGAAAGACGTTAAGGGCTGTCAGTTACATCGAGTTGCGCGCTGTGGAATTCGTAATTTGATTGCAATGTGATTAGAACTGAAATTGGATAAGAATAGAACTTTGATGTTTTAACTTAGCGCAATTGGTGGGCTGATTTGATGTATGTAAAAAGTTATAGCCTTTAAAATCCCACTGCAGGGCAAAGGCCTCCTCTCACGAATAAGGGTGAGAGGGAGTGGGCTATACTCCACCACGCGGGCCCAGTGCGGGTTGGTGGTGGTTAGTGGTGGGTTAGGCAAAAAATAAAAATGTTAAATCAAGATGCTTAACACACTTAAGGGGGTGGTTCAGACAATCAAACTAAACAACTTTTACTAAGGGCGTAAACCTAAAGTAGCAAAAAAATATTGTTGTTTCATACATTTGAATCGAGTAAGCATTGCAGTTTTAATACTCGTATGTATCGAGTGGCCGTGGCGTGACGACTGGAGTTTTCTATGGAACGACAAAAAACCATTTTATTTCACGATTTCGAAGTTAGCTCCATATTAAAAGTTGTTCTGTTTGATTGTCCGAGTCTGAATCACCCTCTAAAGTAAGTAACGTAGTAAATTTTACATGCTGTATAGTATTTTTTTACCTTCTTCAAAAAAGGAAGAAGCGGTTAACAATTCGTCTGTTGTATAATAAAATGGATGGTTGGCCTCTTTGAATGTGTGAAAACATGAAAATTCGTATTGTTAGGTAGTCGACTGAGTCACACCACCTAAATAAATCGAAGTAGCGGCTCAAAGTCTGATAACACAGAGTACAATATTTTTTACCGGAACTCCGTTCATGATTCAATCAATCTTATTATTAGTTTGGCGCAAAAAAGCGACGTTCCTCCATCGTTCCTCTGATGCCGATGTGATGTGATGCGAACCGCGGACGGGTTGTGTGATGCTTGTGAATTAGAATCAAGTTTTTTATTAGTTGCCTCAGCTACTGATAGCCGGTTTATTTTATTAATTGTATCAAGGCATTAAGCCCTGGTGTCAGATTTTTTTCAGACCGCCTTACGGCCTCTGACGTAGTTTTTATGTAACGACTACTAACATCAGATATAGTAGCCGGGATCAACGGCTTAACGGCTAGCCGAAGCATGGTATTATCTTTCTTTTCAGACAATCAGGTGATTGAAGCCTGCAATGTTCTAGCTGGGGCTGGGGATGAACGTATAAAGTGGCATAGCACTAGGTGTCTCCCGTCGAAATCGAACCCACGACCTCCGTATCAAAAGTAAAATCCTCTTAACCATTAGATCACGGAAGTAGTTATCTTGGGCACCTTCCGACAACTCGAGTGAATAAGGATATATTACTTGTATTTGTCGTATTAGTGAACACGCTTGCATGTAGTTAGGTACTATGTGGGTAT
>CAWUQF010000051.1:0-16474 GCA_963924505.1 Agonopterix alstromeriana
TATCAGAATTGGCCAGAAAGCTAAATAGGAATCGGAAAATCTCGTCGTCCTTATTTGGAATGAAGTATAAATACATGCCCCATTTTCTCGTAATAGGTATTAGGCTATGTTTTTGATGTAACCCCTGGATACAAATATTGAAACTCTTTTGATCAATCAAACTCTTACCGTGCTCTTACCAAAACAAAATAAAAAATTTCAAGTTCGGTACAAAAAGGTTTGTTAGCATTTTTTTTTGTCCTACCGACAATACAACATGACAGGTGACTCGTAGGTATATAGGTACATATTATTAATGCTGTTATGTATGATCCTATATTATAATTTGAAGCGGTAAATTATGAATGTTAATGTAATGTCTGTGCAACAGGTCCATAATTAATTCATTTTGTGTATGTATGTAAATGTATGTAGGAGGAAATAAAAGAAACAGAAACACGATTATTTCGGCGCGACTTCTGCTCGCGCAAGTTGAAGGTGAACTTAACAATAAATAATCCGCTCTATCTGTCCCGCGCCCTCTTCGCTTGTTACGTCGTCTGTTATTTAACACTGCGTTATATCGGAGAGTGTTTAGTATTCATTACAATTACTCATGTATATTATATTATGATCAATGATGCAAATTATTGAGGCGGGTGTCCTTATCGCATACACAATACATTCAAAAGGTGCATTATTTCCTAGGTATGTACCTATTTCAATGTTGTGTCGTGCTTAACATTCCTAAATTATTATCTTTACTTGTTGTTTGTTATGAATGATAGTGCTCCATCATAGAAGTGTATCATCATCATCAATAATAGATAGGTAAACTTGAAAAGTGTAAGATCCCTTAGTAGTGTTACAGAGTGCAGTGCAGGCTATGAATCGAGTGGTCGTAGGGCTACCTAAAACGTAGTGATTACTTGCTCAGTGGGGCTACCTATACGAGTAGGTACTGACTACTGTGGAGCGCAGATCTTTGCGACTCGATCACGACGCGACGCGACTGGGCGCGTTGGCGGTTTTGTTATGGTCTGTCTTGTATTGGAGGGACCACAAAGGGTCTACCAAGTCAAATTAATGAACTTAAGCATCCGAACTAGGGGCATAGGACGTTACTGGGGCTACGCTGCGGATTGGGTAGCGGGGACCGGTGAGAGGTCTGTCTTGTATCACAGATTAAGTTGTATGGAATTTATGTATGGTGTGTTATTATGTCATTATCACTAGCTCGATTGTGAAGTAAATATCGTGAGGAATCATGCAAACAGGGACATTTAAAAAATCGTTGGTATTATGTGTTTATCAGACTTAACAGCAGATAGGTAACAGTTCGTTATACAACTAGTTACGGATTGCAGTAGCCGTTCCAGTGATAGTAATTTAGTGGCCATCTATGTCCAGTGTCCACCGTCCGTCAGTCCGTCGGACTCGTACCTCTAGGGTACTGCACGAGTAGCGTGGTCGGGTCGCGGGGCGGTGGCCGGGTCGCGGGGCGGTGACCGCACCATACAAGTCCTGCACCGCGCTCATACCTTTGAACCCACTTCCTCGTATTCGATGTTAATTAACTTCAGTTGTTTGGTCGCCGAATGAGTTATTTAACTAATTAGGCGCACGTCGGAGCCGCTCACAACATCATTATGAAAGCTGATAAGTATCATTACTCCGTTATTTTAATGTTTATTATTTTAATTACCTACTCACATCACACAGCTTTATTTGACGTTATAAATTGAATAGCTATATCTCGTTCTTGACTTCGTCGTCGTCGTCAATTTCATATAATTGAAAGGTAGAGAGAGACAAAATAGAATTTGTTGATAATAGTAATGTATCTAAGAAAAGTTAAGCATGCTTTGTTCAATCTAAGGGGCAGACTACACAGACAAAAGCGCAGTTGCGGGCCGCGTCCGGCCCGGCCCGGCGGCCCGGCGACTGCAGTAGTCGTAAAGCAGCAAACGGGCTGACAGACGGACGGGCACTCACCTCAGAATGAATGTGACGGACGCTACGCACGTGCATACGTTTATTTTTGTGCACCAAGAGATGTAAACGAAAGATAGAGTTTTATATGAAATATGTTTTTGTTTACTTCACAGCGGATTGTGAAACTTCTAAATTCAGCGGAGCGGGCGTCGACACGTCGCGTCGCTCTGAACATGCACAGTACCGTGTGTACATGTACCGTGCGTCTGAACACTGTAGTCGCGTAGCTCGTTGTAGTGCAGTGTATTCCCTACAACGTAGCGACTGGAGGTTCACCGGCAGGGCCTCGCACTACTCACTGCTACCACTAAGGATGGAGTGCCTAATACCTGGCTAGTACCTATTCTTTGACTTTGGACACACGGGCACCGGCGGCCCCACTACCACGGCCTTCACGTTTCTCCGGCTGGCCGGACACTAACATTATCATATCTGACTGGAACGCGCCGCCGATAATTATCTACGCATTTAGTAATTAATCCGCCGGATGTAACCGATGATTACAATAGTTTCGCGTGGCTCACAATCGATGGAAGGGTATTAGGGCTCGATAACGCGGGGTCGGTCGGCGGGGGCTCGGCCCGCGGCGTGACGCGGTCGGGCACTGACCGTCTGCGTCGCGCGGCATGCTGTGGGCAGCGGCTGACGGAGGGCTGCGGGCAGCGGGCGACTAGCTGTGTTCTGTCGGCGGGCAGCGGGCAGCGGGCAGCGTTCAGAAGACAGCGGGCAGCAGACAGCGGGCAGCAGGCAGCAGTTGACGCAGGCGGCGCGCGCGGCAGTCGGTCGCGGACTGTGGCGCGGCCGGCGCTCGGCGCGGCGCGGCGCGTGGTGCGGGTGGGCCGCTCGGTGCCCGCGCGTCCAGCACTCGCGCGGCGTCCCGGTGGACCCTAGTGTCTGAGGTAGCGAGCACTAGCCTCTCCTTACCTTACCTTTAGTGTACACCGTACGAGTTATAATACTCCGTATGAGTATTGCTTTTAAAGCAATAGTAACACCTTCGTCGATTCCATATGCAGCGGTTGTTTGATATAAAATGAGTGTAGGAGTAATTGATAATTTATTCGAAGAATAATATTAGTCAATAAATTGGTTATGTCATAATAGAGTCCGCGCGATCGCGTTGTCGCCGTTCCAAAAATAAATTCAGTGAACATCGGGGAAGCGACCCATATATATTTTTTAGTTTCTACATTAATCCGTCAAGCATTTTAATGTGATACTCTATACATACCTACACGCTATAAAGCCGATAGATTTATTTTATAAATTCGTATAAACTTATTCGTCTTTGTGACCTTTATACGACTGCACCTACGAGATATTGTTATTTAGATATGACACCCACTGGTCGTTATCTTCTATTCTATACAGGATGTAGGGAAAAGTATCATTAACCTTTAAACCACAAACTCTACCCATCAAACTGAACAACTTTTACGATGGGAGCAAACCGAACAGCACATTTAAAAAAATCTGCTTGTCCCATACATTTGAGTCGTGTAGACTCTGCAGTTTAGTATGAAATAGATGATTTTTTTTTCTGATGTTTGCTCCTATAGTAAAAGCTATTCAGTTTGATGGGTAGAGTATGTGATTTAAAGGTTAATGATACTTTTGCTTACACCCTGTCCTGTATAAATGATCACGGGGCGGGGTGTGGTAAGGGTGGTATACCGGTGAACCATGAAGTAAACATGAATTATTTCATGGTCGTGACAAAGAGACCTGTAAACCGTGAAACTCTTAGTCGTTAACTATATGTATAACGACAGATTAGTATAACATTATGTTGTGACAACAACTGTGAACACACAGGCAATAGGTACCTACCTAAAAGTTAGCATTCAAAAATAATTTCAGAATATGTTGCGTGCGAAGCCGGTGTACTTCATAATGTAGTTGGATGAGTAGATACACAACACATGTCACACATCACATAACAATAAACTAGTTAGCATAGTATTTGTACCACGTGGCCGCGCTGCTTAAACAGTTGGTGGAACATCAGCGGGTGTTGTAGGTACGAGCGTGGGCGCCTACATCTAGCTAGGTACACATTACACGTACACATTGTGATGAGAGCAACTCCACATACAAGACAGCACATAAGCAAGTGGTAGTCTCGTAGCAGTGACGGTGAGGCATAGACACACTACACTAACACTAGGACTCATCAGGTAAACACTTCACTTACTCGTGTTTGCCGACGCGGACGAGTCGCGACGTTGAGTAACTACCTGACCCCTGAAAATACATACATACAAAATACTATACCTTTGCTCATTACGAGTAGCTCTAGGGCCTGAAAGTTGTCGATGCAGGCTGAAAAAATTCAAATAAATTACGCCTAAAAGTACAAAAACAAGCATTATGTAACGGAAGTTAACGTAACAAACTCAAACTGCAATTCCAAGATTACTGGAATTCACACAAATTAACATTTTCACGAATACGTACAAGACTTAGGTAATCGATACTAAATCCTATTCACGTCCACATGACAGTAGTGCAGTGCCGAGGCTTGTGCATAAACTCGGGGCCAGAGCCAGGGGTGGACAGTCGGTGATACTCAATGTAAAACGCCGCTGACACTATCTACGTGTCTACGATATCGTTAGATGCACACCACACCCGTACTGATGGTACCTATACCTAGATACGAACAGCTTCATCTCGTCTCGGAGAGAACGACTAGGTAAGTACTTACGACATCGTCGTGATCATGCCATGTTACATGTACCTATAGAGCAAACAGTTCGCCTTCAATTGCACCGGTATGATTCCTACAACACAATACGACATTCAAGAAAGATGATTCCGTACTTCGGATGGCACGTTAAACCGTTGGTCCCGGCTACTATCTCTGGTGATAGTAGTCGTTACATACAAACCACGACAGAGGCCGTAAGGCGGTCTGAATAAACTGACACCAGGGCTTGCTGCCCACCCACACGATAAGAAGAATACGACGTTGACATATTGAGTCGGATGCTGAGTGTCGTGTCGTACAAGACAAGGCTCAGTGCTTAGTGTTTAGTAGGTGGCACTCTAGTCTAGCAACACTTAATTTTACTCCAACATACGTCATGTCATCTAAGCACTAAACGCTTAAAAAACGCTCGTATTCGTAGCAAAACTTGTGACCGCCCGAAAGTGAGTGAGAGTGAGTGTGCTTATGTGGAATAGATGTCAGGTATCGTAATGCGGCGCGGCGTGGGTGCCTGATATAAGACAATATAAACGAGAATAGTAAATAGAGAGTGGCACAGATAAGGTGATCGATCAGTAAACACGACAGTTGTATGTTTGTCGCGAGGGCGACGCTGTACAAACAGCAGCCCGTCGAGCTGTCGTGTGCTTGATGCTGAGTGAGGCGCAGGCTCATGTCTCTACCGGCGGGCGCCGGCGCCGGCACCGAGGTGACGTGTCCTCGTCATGTCTTACAAGTAAAAGTATCCGCGTACATAATATGTACATATTTGTGAGCAGTATCGTGAAAAGACGCGGCGCGGCGAGGGTAAACTCTACGACCTCTGACTTTGTGACTTGCATTAGATTAACATTGTTTGTTTCGATTTTAGGTAAATTACGGTATCACGGTTTTTAGACTTCCGTTCTACGAAATGTTCAGAAATCTGATCCGAAATATGTACATTAATATCGTTGTCTGAAATATAATATATTTCCGAGTTCTCACCGTCCGTCGTCGCAGAACATGTATCACTTATTGATAAATTAAGATGGAACACGATTCCTAATTTCAGTTCAATTATTTTAACAGCATACTAAATTTATACATAATGTAAATTATGTGATACCTACACGATCTTAACCTACGATAGGACCATAATGCCTAGATATCGGGTTGGTTTCTAACAGCAACTACAACTATTTTGAACATATTCGTGTTTTTATGAATGATTATTGTAGCTATGTCGTTTGCTAGAGATGTCCCTAGCTGTAAGCTTTAAATATTTTATATTACCTATTTAATGAAATGGGATGACCACCGTCGGCAAAGTGTCAGGTGGTTGCTGGTCTTTCTTCCATGGTTGATCTAGGAAAGCTTCAATGTTTGTACCTGTCGTAGATAACTGTAATAGGTATCTACTGTTCTCTAATCAAATGCAAATAAAGTTTACTTTACTTTACATATTCAAGAAACCTTACCTATCTATAGGTATGTACGCTTCTAATTATGATGACGATACCCAACCACGCCGCGCCGCGGGAGGAAATGTGGTTCTGTACCTACATCTAAAGCTACGACCACGAGTCGAGCCACCATTGCACTCAATCAATAGTGTTTTATAAGTTAGTTGCGTAACTGTAATTAAAGTAATGGTCAATTTAAGGATCTATATTAAGATATGATATAACAATTATAACAGCAGCAGCAGCATGTGGTATCAGAAGGGTCGCAGGTCGCGGATAAGATAGCGCGGCGCGGCGCGGCGGTGTCGGTGTTGTTCTTGTTTGTGCTCGGGGCTCTGATAGCGGCGGCGGGGCGCGGCGCGGCGGGGTGGGGCGGGGTCACTCTTATCTACCACAAACCGATTGTCCATACTCTCGGTCATTCTGTAGCTAAGATTTTAGGCCATTCTTCATGCCTACTGAGGATTTCCCCGTGAGTTCCAATACAGTGTCACCCCAACTGTCACCCCCTGCACAAGTCAAAATGTCTTTAGGACCTCTTGATCGAGATGTTGTGTTTTCTGGTTTACGGACTGCATCATATTCCATACGTATATTACATAGGTATACAACATAATGGAAAACTTCAATCCCACTCGACCCCTATATATGGGACAGCTGATTTTTATTTGTCCGTTTAGATGTTGGTAGCATAGAGAAAGTTGTTCAGTTTGATGATCTGAACATTCCCTTGAAAAACTGACAGCATAGAGTAGGTACCTACTAAAATTTGTCGCTCTGATGACATCAAAGACCTTTCCCTGTAGGTATTCATGTAGGTATTGTAGTCTTATACTTCAACCGTCGAATCCAACTCGGCTGGGGAGCGTTTGGGAAACTACGTACCTAGTATCTTCTCGTCCCAAACACCGCAGTGGCTCATATCTTTGACCAGTAGGTACTGCCAGTACAGTCATGACGTACGGAACTGAGACGTGATCGCTCACTCAAGGCCTCATAAAAAGCTGAAAGTCCCCAAAGGGCAATGAAAACGACAATGATTTAACAAAAAAATGTTAAACTAAGTGGCAATGGGCGGGGCACATTGCTCGCAGACCCGATGAGGCCGAAGAGCTCTCGAGTTGCGATCGCGTAGGCTGTAAACGGGACCCTATTACTAAGCCTACGTTATCCGTCCGTCCGTCTGTCTATCTGTCTGTCCTACCTATTTAGGTCTGTAACTTTTGAACCGTACTAGCTAGAGCTAGACTGTTGAAATTTTCTCAGAATGTGTGTTATTATGGCGCCTTTGCTAAGAAATAAAAATGTTTAAAAGTAAAAATTAAGGGGGGTCCTCATATAAGAAACCACTTATTGTAAACGTTTTTTCTCCTCGCTCTATCGTCAAAACGGTCATACATACAAGCGTCAAACTTGGTGTGATTATAGAGCAAACTCTACAGTATAACAGCAAATAATAAAAACCGGCCATTTGCGAGTCGGTCTCGCACTAAATGTCCCGGAGAGAACAAAACTTTTTATTTAGTTAAAATGAACCCTCGGTGCTGCAGTAGCCCGACTCGCACTTGCCGGTTTTTTTAAGGTGCGGCCGCCCTAACAGAAGCTACTCTCTTACTCCAGGGGTAGCTTAACTTGCTCGCTGGGCAACGTTTGAATCATCCAGTACCTTATGCATATTAATATATTATGGTTTAGTTATTGCTAGTGAAATATGGATAAATATTATTCTGCATAATAATTTATGCAAAACTTAGAATACCTCTGCCTTCTCCCTAGGGGAATACAATGGTGATAATCTTAGAAAAAGTATATGTCTAGAATGAGCCTTACGCTTCTACCGTATAAAACAAAATGGCCCAACTTTCTTAGGTTGGTGTGCGTGAGGCGTCATACAAATTATGTCTGTGTGCGTATATATGGATAGGGTTTAGAAGCCAGTAGAGTGGTTGAAATTTCTTTCGACGCTTTCTTAGCTAGGACTGTCATTCTTGACATATAACTTATCCAAGGTGAACATATTTAAATTGTATGTATATGCTCACGCCTATATTCCCCGAGGGGGTAGTCAGAGATGTTCTAAAACCTCAGAACATCCACGTTTCACCAGTAGTACTGAAACTCTGTCCAGTGTGACGGGGGGTGAGCCCGTCGCCACTTATAATGGACAGTGGGTACAATACATGCCTCGAAATTGAAACATGCAGGTTTCCTCACGATGTTTTCCTTCACCGAAAAGCCAGTGGTGTTACAAATCGTACATAAATTACGAAAAACTCATTGGTACGAGTCGGTCTGAACGGGGATCGAACCAGCGCCTCCTCCACGGCAGGCAAGGTTACTCGCCACTGGACCACCACGGTTTCTTTTAAATTGTTAAGTATTTTAAGTTATAAGAAGACATTCAATTAAACACACTTTTATGAATTAATATTTTTACACTACAAACAGCAACTGTTATAATTAAATACAGTCAGGTAACTGTTTACCATTTGTGTAAACTAAAGCTGCGTTAGATACCTATTCTTTCAAAGAATACAAACAAGTGAAGAGCAGCTGAGCTGAGCTGGAGAGGTGGGGGGGACGGGGGGGACACTAGCTGCCTTTGACTATTTATACGAGTATGTGGACTGGTTACGCGTGTAATTCTACTAACAAACATTTCTGCCACTTTTGCGGGGGGCGAGGTAACATGAAATCCGCAACTTTGGATTTTATTCCCCATACTCGTAACTTAAGATTGTAATTTTGAATGTTAAACATCATGAAAAGTAGTCTCGTGTGAACCCCAAACGTTCTAAGTTCGAAGTTATTATTTCGCAATTATAGGCTGTCTCGTTTAGTGATAAGGTGTAAAATTGAATGTAAATGCACAAGATCAATTGTGCTTATACCGTGGCAGAGGGGAAATGCTACCGCAAGGCTAGTCCTTATAATAATTAGTCAAAGCTAGCTGCGGCCTCTACTATAGGAACCTACCTACACTATCGCTGCGTCCCGAATTACGCCGACAGCGCTGTGAGAGCGATAAATGTCGTTCCGATTTGACGTGAGCGCGTCCACAATCGAAAACGTGACGTCATTCATGACGTCACTACCGACGCCATCTTGCAATAACAGTGCTCACGGATCGTGGCGTTAGCACTGTGAGCGAGTTGTCAAAAGTGACGTTTGATAGTTTTGTTCTAGTAAATTTTTGAGCGAATTTTCAAAAGTGACGCTTGACAGTTTTGCTGTCCTATATTTTTGGTTTGTTTAGGTCTCGATTTAGGTTTCTTTAGTAGTACTGGGTTTGATTATGTTCTAAAAAAGACGAATAAAAGTTTAATAACGATTAGTGATGAAGAAAATAATGTGAATATTTGAATGTTGTGGTGTGAACGGTGTGAGCGCGATATCTAGCGTTCCGAATTGGTAGAACGCTATCAGCGCTGTCGGCGCGCTAACGCAAATGAAACGGGTTTTAGCGCTGTAATCGATCACAGCACTGTTTTTATGAATCGGAACACACCGTATGTAGTTGTAGTGAAGTGTCCCAAGTGTATCTAGAGCCGTCAATCAAAGGCACACATGTTGTTATCGCCTTGAATATTGTTTATTTGCCTCGAAGCAGACACATAAAAGGGTGTTACAAGTTTCTTCTGTTCAACTGCAGTATATACTTAAGCTTATGCTTAGAAGCTATAACCCATTTGAATACTGTAAAGCTGTAGGTATATAAGAAACTATACATATACCTACCTATTAGTGATCCTAATGCTTTCCTAATGATAATTCATACTACGCTATGGTATGTTGAATACATTTGTACTTTAGATAAAATTAACGTTGTTGTTAGTAACAATGAACTAATAATAATATCGGACGAACTGATTGACCCTGAAATACTATACACATGCTAAAGACCGAGAACATTGTACATATATCTATCACAGACTAATTAGAAAGAACTCAAGAACATTGTATATCTATAAACTCACAGTCCCATATAAAATCGTAGCTAAGTTTTGTCCGAATTGACCTTTTCTCCATCAATACCAGGAAGCTGGAAATAGGTATTGTCTATACCCTATTTCGAGCTTCCTGATCTCAATGGATGTAGAGTAGATCATAGTCTAGGTAATAGGCATAAAGCCGTAAAAGCTCCTTGTATGACATTGAATCAGATCGATATATTTCCATAGAAATATTAATTTACTATATCTATGTATATTTCTAATTGATTTTTAACAACTGAAAAAAGAACAAGATGTCACCCATCCTTCAGATCATAAAGTACGGTAAACAATTTCAGATGTTGACAGTAACAGCGACGATGTGGAGTCAAAATTGTAACCCACACAAAATAAGTATGAATGCTGTAGGGTAATACAACAATACCTATTTCCAGCTTATTAGCTATATTTGATTAGTAAACTTAGTCGTATTTGGTACGTGTACAGTCAGAGAGTTGGCGCGGTACTGAGAGCTCTTTTGGGTCTGACATTTTTGGACCGCTGATTGCTGGATTCTCTAAAGCAGGCACTACACTCTCACGAGAACTTCTCGGCGAGAACTTTCAAGGAAAATTACTAGGCCTCACGAGTCGTCGGGGCGTCGTGAGTTTCGAAGCCACGAGAAGGGTATCCACACTCTCGTACTCGGTCTTTCTCGTTTGTTCTCGGCGAGAATGAAGTGCCTGCTTCAGGCTGATTGTGTATCTAGTTAATCCTCCATTAAAACTCTTGCTGTCACCTTTTGTCTTGTTGACGTAGTAAAAGCTAGCAAGAGATTTAATGGTGGATTCACTTTAATGAGCGTTTCTGCAACTGAGTGTTACTTATATAACTTCCACATTTTGTGAGATGTGTGTAAGGCGAGAATTCCACGAGAACAATGAAGGGCATCCACACTCTCGTTCTCGGCCTTTCTCGTCCGTTCTTGGCGAGAATGTAGTGCCTGCTTAATGTAGGGTCCTTCTTAATATGCTGACGGTTTTTTAAAGGAGTGATCACTTATCAGACCATCAAACTGAAAAACTTTCCCTACGGGACCAAAGTCGAAGTCGCGAAAAAAAAATCGGGTGTTCCATATTAAACTGCTATCCTATTCGAGCTATTATGTACGACACAGCTGTTTTTTTAGCGATTTTGATATTGGCCCCATACAGAAAGTTTTTCAGTTTGATGGTCTGATCTTGATCTGATCATTCTCTTAAAAAAACTGTCAGCATACTAAGTTGGACCCTGTAGTGTCCACTGTCCATTACAAGTCTTCGATACAGTACAACATCAGCGGTATAAATCCTCTTCTGATCAAAGTGTTGTACATGTCGTGTCCGACACGCTCTTGGCCGGTTTTTAAAAAGAATGCATGCAATTGCAGATTCGGTTCAATGTCGATGTGATTTGTGGTAATTATTTGAGAGAAAGCTTGATCTCTCGGTCATTTGCGCTTTATTTGGATGAAAAATATGTCTCTATTTTCCCAAAAAACTGTGACGTTAGAGAAATAAAAATAAATTAGGATTCCCAAATTTTCGACTCAGTAAAATTAACATCTTTTCGTGGGGTACTGTAGACGCGCTATTATAATAAGATACCAGAGGATAATGTAATTCTAAACTTGCCAGACAAAAAGTTTAAGTAAAAAAGGTTAATATAAACTCTATGATTATAATGAATGACCGAAATGTCTCGTCTTGACCTTGACAATGTTACACTATGAATATGAATAAGAATAAGAATAATTTATTTGTGAAACATGTGTATGTAATCTAATCTAAACTATAATACGGCCAGGATGTCGCTCGCCATCCATCCAGCGAGGCAAACCAGCCAGCATAATCTTCTTCACTATTATAAAACTGTAACAGAAGTGTCTCTGTACATTGAAGATATTTACATGACAAAATTTACGATATGGTTTTTAGGTATCACGGACTCCAAATCAAACTTTTTTACAATCTGTTTGTTTGTATGTTTGTAACAGAAAACTACTGAACCGATTTCGATTGCACTTTTTTGTTTGATAGCTTATGATGTGACTTAAAATCTGGTATATAATTAGTGCGGACGAAGTCGCGGGTAAACTCTAGTGGGCTATATAGTTTGTGACGGGCACCTGTAGGTGGGACATGATGCGAGGCGGTTTGTTTGATTCGTTTCATTTATTTAGGAAATTAGATTATAGTTATTTATTGTATGTTTTATTAAGCTGGTACTTATTATTTTAGTCAATTATATTATTGTTACATATTTATCGTTTCCTTAAATAAATTGTACACTTATTGTAACTAACTGTTACAGAAGTGTGTCTGTACATTGAAGATATTTACAAAAAAAGATTATGATATAGTTTTTAGGTTTTCCTGACTACAAATCAAACTTTTTTTTTAGAATTTTTGTCTTTCTGTTTGTTTATTCGAGCATCACGCAACAACAACTGAACCGATTTTGATGAAACTTTTTTGTTTGATAGCTTATGATCTAGTAAGTATATAATTTATGCGGATAAAGTTGCGGGTGAACTCCTGTACCCATCTTTTAATTTTTCCAACATTTTGAAAGTACTTTGACGATTTAATCTGGATTGAGAATAAATACAATTATAAAGTATTGTAGGTACTTTATTGTGTGTTTAATTTGAAGACATCTACTTACATCTCTAACAATGTTTAGATACATTTTTGTCGATATCTCGATGATGATTGAATGAGATGTAGAGATTAGAAAGTTGACACGTTGATGTCGTTTATACGGAGACTGATAGACTCAATATAAAAGACATCAACGCGTCGCGTGTCGCCGGGTTTCACACGAGGGCAGGGCAGGGCTGCAATCGCGGTAAATATTCGGTGATTGAACCGTGACTGGACTACGTACGAATCATAGCTTTTACACATTTGGTATTGCGCTAATCGCGGTACTGCTCTTGACAGCCGTTAGAGCCGTTTTGACGTTAAATGCTGTCAGTTACATAGAGTTTAGCGCGATGCGGAATTCAGCACAGTTGAATAGTAATTGGATTGCAATGTGATTAGAACTGAAACTGGATAAGAATAGAACTTCGATGTTTTAAATTAGCGCAATCGGTCCCCAGCGCAGTGAGGACAGGGGACCGATAGCGCTAAATAAATCTCCACTGAAACTCTATTAGACTGCATGCGAATTAAAACCTTTGACATATTCGGTATCGCGCTTAACATTTGACAGCTCATGACAGCCGAGCCGTTCAACAGATCGCTCAGACGTTTCAGGCTGTCAGTCATAAGTTACGTACGGCGATACGGAATACAGCACAGTTGAATAGTAACTGGACTGCAATGCGATTAGACGTGAAATTGAGTAAGGACTAAACTTCGATGTTTTATATTAGCGCGTTCGGGTTCCATAGGACAGGAAGTGGAATACTGACGTTTAAATTCCGGACAGCTAGACATCAGCAAGACAATATAATAATTAGAGTTTCGTTATGAGTTTTTAGGTTTCCGTACCCAAAGGGTGAAAACGGGACTTAAGGTCGTAACTTTTGAACCGTAATAGCTAGACAGTTGAAATTCACAGAATAATGCATTATTACGGCGGATTTGTTATCAAATAATAAAAATATCAAAAAGTAACAATTTTAGGGGGTCTTCACACAAGAAACTAGTTTTTATCAACGTTTCTTCTTCTCGCTCTATCGTAAAAACGGTAATATTTACAAGCGTCAAACTTGGTGTGATTATAGAGCAAACTCTACAGCATAACCACAAATAATAATAACCGGTCAAGTGTGAGTCGGTCTCGTGTTAAAAATCCAAAGAATTTTTTTTTATCTGAGATGTTGTGTGGTGGTGTGGTACGGAACCCTGGGTGCGCGAGTAGCCCGACTCGCACTTGACCGTTTTTATTATCTAAACCTGAGAATCCTACGCGAGTAACCGTGAAATTTTTGTACACAAAAAGAGGTTTAGTAAAAATCGTAACTAATAAAGTATTATTTATTATAAAAATAAGTAGGTAGGTACATAGCACAACCAAATCATGGACAAATCTAATTTTAGATAAGAAAAATTAAAGCTACGTAATACTCATAAAGCAGACATTTAACTAGGCGGTAGACAACCCTATACTTACAGGATGTTAGAGTAGACATTTGCATTACTTTAATGGGTGATTGTACTCATGATACTGAACAACTATCCAAAAGGAACATAAGGGAAATTAACAAAAAAAATCCTTTTCATACAAATGTTCGATCAGCTGATTGCATTTAGACTTTAGAAAAGTTCAAAAACTTATTTGCTAATTTCCAAAACGTAGGTTTGCTAGGGAAAGTTGTTCAGTATCGTAGTTAAAATCACCACGTAAAGTAATGCAACTGTTTACCCTAATAACACCCTGTATAATACATGATCCAACTTAATATGCTGACGGTATTTTAAAGGGATAATCAGACCATCAAACTGCTTTCTCCATGGACCAACATCGAAATCGAAATCGATATGAAACAGCAGTTTTTTTTCTCTATTTTGACTATGGTCTCACGGGGTTATTTAGTTGGATGGTCTGATCATCCCTATATATTTTTAGGGTTCGGTATCCAAAGGGTTCCAACGGGACCATTACTAAGCCTACACTGTTCATCCTAACTTTAAACGGCTGTATCTTTTGAACCGTAATCGGCAGCGAGGTGAAATTGTCACAGAATATGTGTTATTATTTATGATTTCCTAACAAATAATCAGCAAATAATAAAGAAAACCAAAAACGAAAGGAGGCCCCCATACAAGAAATCGTGTTTTTAAAAGTTTTTTTAGTTTTGCTCTATGGTTACAAACAGCAATACATACAAGCGTCAAACTTGGTGTGGTTATAGAGCATACTCTTAAGTAAAACAGAAAACAAAACCGGCCAAGTGTGTGTTGGGTTCGCGTTAAGGATCCGGAAACCCTTTTTTTGGGTAATAAGTTCGACTTATACTTGGCCGTTTTTTTTTACCTTTAACGCACAGTTGCACGTGCACGCACGCACAAACACAATACGCACACATCTACACGCACTAGTGCTAGCAGGCGTCGCAGTGTAGTTGCTTGTCGTTGTACAGGGGCGCGGGGGGCCCCACGAGTGCGGGCGGCGGGGGCCCCGGGGCCCACACCGCCCGGTACAGCGACGTGAACAGCAGCGAGCCTCCCAGCGGCCCCACCCAGTACACCTGCAAACGACATCATTACTTATCATTTTATTAGTGAGGCCCTGGCTTAAGTGTTACTAGCTTCAATGACGTATTTTAAAGGCCTCCCCCTTACTCTTCCACTAGTTCACACCCTCCCTGAGGGTAGGCCTATACCCTGCAGTGGACGAAAAAAAACGACCCTGCAGTGGACGAGTAAACGGGGACAAATAAAATTTTTGGTTGGTCATTGATTGGTTTGTCCCCGCCTGCAATACCTACCTAATAACAATCAAATTATATTTGCTCAAACAAAGTTGTTATAGCTGATTAGTGATTGCTTGTTACTTGTTTTTCTCTTTTCAGTTCATAGGTTTTTGATGCAGGCGGGTTTATTGTTTATCTTAATAATTTAGTTTATTTCATACTTTTTAGTCTTGTGTCGAAACAGTAACATAAAAGTACTAATATTAGATATTTGGAATCGTCTGATTACTAGCTTTCATTTTTGATACCCACATCGTAATTTTTTTTTAAATTGTTTATTCCCCCTCTCTTTTTTAATTCGTAGACGCCATCTTGAAATAATATACCCTATGTCACTCTCACGATTTTTACGAATCCAATGATACCTCATACGTTAAAATCCATAACGCCGTTTAGGCTGTAGGCCGTGCCAAAGAAATAGACATACAAACATACATACATACATACGCTCGAAAAACATAACCCTCCTTCTGGCGCAGTCGGGTAAAATAGGGCTCTAATATAATGTTGAAAAATGTGTGCACCATAGATACCTACTCCACTTTATATAATTCTGGCCAGCATGAAGTGGAACAAGTCTCGTGCTGATTTGGTTGCGATAAGTTACAGATCTCTGTTGTCAGAGTATTCGCCAGGCTTGGCTCTGACTTGGCTTAGACAGTAAAAGAGAGCGCGCCTTTGTGCTTCTCACGGAAGATCTTTAAATAAGTGTTTGCATATTTACCTTACTAGACGCTTAGAGCACTATGCTCGACGCTGTCTAAGCATTACTACTTCACGGGACAACATGACATGTCATTACGCCTAGTGCACCTAGGTTGTTAAAAGGAGGTATGTGCTGGAAGTACATACCCAATGCTGGTGGAACTGTCCGCTGAGCAGCGCGGGGCCGAAGCTGCGCGCCGGGTTCATACTGGCGCCCGTCAGCGGGCCCTGCGGGGGCGAC
>CAWUQF010000052.1:0-14890 GCA_963924505.1 Agonopterix alstromeriana
CAGATTAAAGTCAGTGATATCCTTCTAACACTACAATAGAATACTACCGACCGGTCCCCGGTAGAACGAAATCGGAGTCGAGGCAGACCTAGAAGGTGATGGGACGAAATCTATGACTTCTCGAAGAACTGGCCTAACGAAGCGCAAAACCGGGACGCACGGAGAGAACGGAGGGAGGCCCTCTCCTAACAATGGGACAGCGACGGCCGAGATAAAAAAAAAAACTATAATCACATATCGGTATCCGTATATTTGTCCAAATTTCGTTAAAATACAGTACAGAGTGTAAAATGAAATGTGTTAAATAAAGAAACGGGTCGTTCAGTCTTTTACAATTGGAACAACTTTGTAATTGTGAAAAATTAAAAAGCTGCTACATACATTTTTGGTCGAGTACCTACCTATGGACATTTTCTATGGAACAGCAGATTCATTTTTTCGGGACTTTGATTTTGACTCAATAGTCAAAGTTGTGTAGGTTGATGATCTGAAGCACCCGGTTCGATAAATAACGCATTTAATTTTACATAATGTATACAACATGTTAATGAATAAGCGCAAAACCTCATACACCCCAACTGATTTATAACAAATTAATTAGATGGAAACAATAATTTCATTATTTTGATAGTTAAAATTAAAAGTTATTCGCATTTTAAGTTCTGAGGCAAAAATGATTTATCATTTCAGCTTTGAATGAAAGCACTAACGAGCTCATGGATACATTTAAGAATCTTGTTTTGGTAGTAAGTAGGGTGAGAGTGCCCGAGCGGTGGGTTGAGATCGAGTTCAGTAAATTTTGAAACAAACAAATTATTCAATATTTTGACAAATATTACCTATGTTGAAACCATGATAATTCGTTTCTGCCCTCGATTCTAAACAAACTACTTTCTAGTTTTGCGTTAATTCATTGACACGTTGTATTGTTTTAATGCTAGGATTGGTAATTTAAGATTTATATTGATATCTTTAAGTAACTGTGACTTACTTTGTTTGTATTCATTGGCCTCTTATAAGAGAACAAGATACACAAAAATGGCAGACCCAAATGAAGGTACTTAAAGAATAAACGTACCTCTTTTGCCTCTGTACCGCGCCAACTCTCTGATTGTAAACATACCAAATACGACTAAGTTTAATAATGAATTATGACGTATTAGTATCACCCTACATCTATCACCATACTTATTTTGTATGGGCTATAATTTTGACTCCACATCGTCGCTGTTATAAGTACTGTCAACATCTGAAGGATGACATATTGTTCCTTTTTCAAAATACAGTTGTTAAAAATATCGATCCGATTCAATGCCATAGAAGGAGCTTTTATACCTAGACTATAAGGTCTACAATCCATTGACATCTATTACGTTAGAAATAAACGTAGTGATTGAAAACTCAAGAGTTTATATGAGATTGTGAGTCTTATTTCTTTTATAAGATGTCAGTGTTTGTATCCAAATGAAATGCACGGCGAATTACCGAAGTACAGGGTGAAATTGATATCATTAGCATCCTTTTAAACTAAGAGCCTACCCATCAAACTGGTCAACTTTTACTATGGGACAAAACCGATCGGAAAAAAAAATCTGCTGTTCCATACTAAACTGAAATGCAACAGCTGATTTTTTTTACTCCGATCGGTTTGGTCCCATAGTAAAAATTGTTCAGTATGATGGGTAGACTCTTAGTTGAAAAGGATGCTAATGATATCAATTTCACCCTGTATATGAATATTATGTATGTATAGCTGCACGTGAGACGTGACGTGATGTGTCTGTGTGTGTGTGTGTGTCGCAGGGCGTGACGTACGACACGGGGGGGTGCGACATAAAGGCGGGCGGCGTGATGGCCGGCATGTCGCGCGACAAGTGCGGCGCCGCCACCGTCGCAGGCTTCTTTAAGGTAACTGTACTATACGATCGATGGTAGACTCTTAGTTTAAAAGGATGCTAAAGATATCAATTTCACCCTGTACATGTTACCGGCAATCTGCATAATGCGGTATTCTATACAATGCCTAGGCGGTTACTAAGACGCTTACATAAATTATGCAATATTATTTTCTTTTATACCTTCCCTAGTTATAAAAGAAAATTATATTATATAACAAGAGATAGACCTACACAATAAGAATATTATATATAATGTATGTATAGTATATGTTATACACCGCAATAAATAATGCAATACACCCACTGTCACTGCGACGTGCTATCGATACGTGCCTTACATCTTATCTTATTTATATGTATTCTATACTATTATATAACTGTAAATCGTCATCTTAGAGTGAAAATCACGGGACTAAAATTTTGGTATTTTGTTATTCTTACGTTTCTGGAACGAAAATATTACAAAGCAAGAACTGATTTCACTCAAAAAATAATCTGATGCCATTTATAGCGTGTAATAAAAACATCTCAAATACTTCCGAACTTACAAAAAAGGTTATGGGTCACCGTTTTTTCTTCCTCCTAAAAAGTTGTCCTTTTGCACTTCCGAGCTTTTCACTTTAAGGCGTCGAAATGTTTGTTTCGACGACGAACGACTACGACGAAGAAGACGAAGATGAATTCGCGGGTAAACTCTAGTAAACTGTAAATTCACTACAACATATTCCAAACTTTAGACATATACCAAATTTATAAAAAAATTATAATCATCATCAGTCTATATAGGTATTATATTATACGTCCCACCGGCACGGCATAGGCCTACCCACAGCGGTTTCGCACTACGACCATCTACGTAGCGATCTATCAACAAAAGTACGGATTTTGGCCACATGGCCATATTTATTTATGTATGGACAAAGGTATGTACATTCCGTCCGAGACAGAATTATGAAGGTGACTGTCAAAATGCATACTTTGTTGACGGATCGGACGCAGTGCGAAACCGCGGATTGGTAAACTTCACATACGTCCTTCACGGGGAAGTCCTCCTCTGTGTACATTTGTGACACGGGTTAGACGGTAGATGACCATTCGATAATTGTACGTAGCCCCATACAAACGGAGTCTGGTTATATTTTCAATACTAAACAATAAGTCAATGAAATTTTTCAGAAACAATCTACATACTAATTTCTATGCTTGTAATGTATCAGATTTTCGTTAAAATATACAGTTTCAATGCTAGGATAATTTAAGATTTGTGATGATGTTTGAGGTACTGTAACATTGAAAGTATACAATTTAACGAAAATCTGACAACATACAAGCATAGAGATTAGTTTCTAGATTGTTACTGATAAATGTCATTGACTTAAATTGATTAGTATTGAAAATAGAACCAAACTTCGTTTGGATGGAGCGTGCTCCGAATTGTATCTCCTTAATAAGTGCATCCTACACGAGGCGCCTAATTCAACGTTTGATTTAACGTCGATAGCGATACGACAACACTCAGCCGTATCCGACTTCAGCTATCAAAATGACAGATCACACCATATCTAATCATTGGGATATCATTTACACTTATATTCGGAGACTCGGCATCTATCGGTACCTATAGCTGTTATAATACTAAATGTAAAGATTATCTGTTTCACGTACAAATTTTATTCTGCGCAGTCATAAATTACACCATGGATCCATATATGGGCCGTTCGGCTCACACTTGGCCGGTTTTTATTATTTGTCGTTATGCTGTACAGTTCTCTCTATAATAACACCGAGTTTGACGCTCGTACGTATGACCGTTTTTACGATAGGGCTAGAAGAAAAAACGTCGGTAAAAACTAGTCTCTCGTATGAGGACCCCCCTTCAATTTTAACTTTTTGACATTTTATCCTTTTTATTTAAATCCGCCGTAATAACGCATATTCTGTGAGAGCGTCAACCGTCCAGCTATGAGGATTATCTATCGCCCCGACGCCGTGTAGACGCTGTCGCTGCTGGGCGGGGGCGGCGTGAAGGCGGTGGGGGCGCTGGCGCTGGTGCGCAACTCTGTGGGCGCGGACGCTTACGTGGCGGACGAGCTGCTGCGCGCGCGCTGCGGCCTCTCCGTGCGCGTCGGCAACACCGACGCCGAGGGGCGCATGGTCATGGCCGACCTGCTCGCCGAGGTACCTCACACTCACACGAACACTCTCTACACTGACGCGGCGCTGGTGCGCAACTCTGTGGGCGCGGACGCTTACGTGGCGGACGAGCTGCTGCGCGCGCGCTGCGGCCTCTCCGTGCGCGTCGGCAACACCGACGCCGAGGGGCGCATGGTCATGGCCGACCTGCTCGCCGAGGTACCTCACACTCACACGAACACTCTCTACACTGACGCGGCGCTGGTGCGCAACTCTGTGGGCGCGGACGCTTACGTGGCGGACGAGCTGCTGCGCGCGCGCTGCGGCCTCTCCGTGCGCGTCGGCAACACCGACGCCGAGGGGCGCATGGTCATGGCCGACCTGCTCGCCGAGGTACCTCACACTCACACGAACACTCTCTACACTGACGCGGCGCTGGTGCGCAACTCTGTGGGCGCGGACGCTTACGTGGCGGACGAGCTGCTGCGCGCGCGCTGCGGCCTCTCCGTGCGCGTCGGCAACACCGACGCCGAGGGGCGCATGGTCATGGCCGACCTGCTCGCCGAGGTACCTCACACTCACACGAACACTCTCTACACTGACGCGGCGCTGGTGCGCAACTCTGTGGGCGCGGACGCTTACGTGGCGGACGAGCTGCTGCGCGCGCGCTGCGGCCTCTCCGTGCGCGTCGGCAACACCGACGCCGAGGGGCGCATGGTCATGGCCGACCTGCTCGCCGAGGTACCTCACACTCACACGAACACTCTCTACACTGACGCGGCGCTGGTGCGCAACTCTGTGGGCGCGGACGCTTACGTGGCGGACGAGCTGCTGCGCGCGCGCTGCGGCCTCTCCGTGCGCGTCGGCAACACCGACGCCGAGGGGCGCATGGTCATGGCCGACCTGCTCGCCGAGGTACCTCACACTCACACGAACACTCTCTACACTGACGCGGCGCTGGTGCGCAACTCTGTGGGCGCGGACGCTTACGTGGCGGACGAGCTGCTGCGCGCGCGCTGCGGCCTCTCCGTGCGCGTCGGCAACACCGACGCCGAGGGGCGCATGGTCATGGCCGACCTGCTCGCCGAGGTACCTCACACTCACACGAACACTCTCTACACTGACGCGGCGCTGGTGCGCAACTCTGTGGGCGCGGACGCTTACGTGGCGGACGAGCTGCTGCGCGCGCGCTGCGGCCTCTCCGTGCGCGTCGGCAACACCGACGCCGAGGGGCGCATGGTCATGGCCGACCTGCTCGCCGAGGTACCTCACACTCACACGAACACTCTCTACACTGACGCGGCGCTGGTGCGCAACTCTGTGGGCGCGGACGCTTACGCGGCGGACGAGCTGCTGCGCGCGCCTTTCGGGTCACCTCCGATACCCGACACGTGATAGATATGCCGACGGGGACGCTCGGATTCCTTTAAAATAACAAGAGATACCGGAGCGTCACTCGAATTTCTGGCGATGTGGAGTTTCGGTAAAGGTGACTAGTGAAGGGTGTATCGTTGTCGTTGCAGATGTGCGAGCGCGCCGGCGGCGAGCGGTCGCCGCACGTGTACAGCGTGGCCACGCTGACGGGGCACGCGCACCGCGCCGTCGGGGAGGGCTACTCCATCGCGATGGACAACTGCGCCGCGCGGGACCTGCGGCACGCCGCCAGCCTGCAGGCCGCCGGCGAGCTGCTCGCCGACATGATCGAGGTACTACACACTAACTGTACCTGAGGGGAGGGCTACTCCATCGCGATGGACAACTGCGCCGCGCGGGACCTGCGGCACGCCGCCAGCCTGCAGGCCGCCGGCGAGCTGCTCGCCGACATGATCGAGGTACTACACACTAACTGTACCTGAGGGGAGGGCTACTCCATCGCGATGGACAACTGCGCCGCGCGGGACCTGCGGCACGCCGCCAGCCTGCAGGCCGCCGGCGAGCTGCTCGCCGACATGATCGAGGTACTACACACTAACCGTACCTGAGGGGAGGGCTACTCCATCGCGATGGACAACTGCGCCGCGCGGGACCTGCGGCACGCCGCCAGCCTGCAGGCCGCCGGCGAGCTGCTCGCCGACATGATCGAGGTACTACACACTAACCGTACCTGAGGGGAGGGCTACTCCATCGCGATGGACAACTGCGCCGCGCGGGACCTGCGGCACGCCGCCAGCCTGCAGGCCGCCGGCGAGCTGCTCGCCGACATGATCGAGGTACTACACACTAACTGTACCTGAGGGGAGGGCTACTCCATCGCGATGGACAACTGCGCCGCGCGGGACCTGCGGCACGCCGCCAGCCTGCAGGCCGCCGGCGAGCTGCTCGCCGACATGATCGAGGTACTACACACTAACTGTACCTGAGGGGAGGGCTACTCCATCGCGATGGACAACTGCGCCGCGCGGGACCTGCGGCACGCCGCCAGCCTGCAGGCCGCCGGCGAGCTGCTCGCCGACATGATCGAGGTACTACACACTAACTGTACCTGAGGGGAGGGCTACTCCATCGCGATGGACAACTGCGCCGCGCGGGACCTGCGGCACGCCGCCAGCCTGCAGGCCGCCGGCGAGCTGCTCGCCGACATGATCGAGGTACTACACACTAACTGTACCTGAGGGGAGGGCTACTCCATCGCGATGGACAACTGCGCCGCGCGGGACCTGCGGCACGCCGCCAGCCTGCAGGCCGCCGGCGAGCTGCTCGCCGACATGATCGAGGTACTACACACTAACTGTACCTGAGGGGAGGGCTACTCCATCGCGATGGACAACTGCGCCGCGCGGGACCTGCGGCACGCCGCCAGCCTGCAGGCCGCCGGCGAGCTGCTCGCCGACATGATCGAGGTACTACACACTAACTGTACCTGAGGGGAGGGCTACTCCATCGCGATGGACAACTGCGCCGCGCGGGACCTGCGGCACGCCGCCAGCCTGCAGGCCGCCGGCGAGCTGCTCGCCGACATGATCGAGGTACTACACACTAACTGTACCTGAGGGGAGGGCTACTCCATCGCGATGGACAACTGCGCCGCGCGGGACCTGCGGCACGCCGCCAGCCTGCAGGCCGCCGGCGAGCTGCTCGCCGACATGATCGAGGTACTACACACTAACTGTACCTGAGGGGAGGGCTACTCCATCGCGATGGACAACTGCGCCGCGCGGGACCTGCGGCACGCCGCCAGCCTGCAGGCCGCCGGCGAGCTGCTCGCCGACATGATCGAGGTACTACACACTAACCGTACCTGAGGGGAGGGCTACTCCATCGCGATGGACAACTGCGCCGCGCGGGACCTGCGGCACGCCGCCAGCCTGCAGGCCGCCGGCGAGCTGCTCGCCGACATGATCGAGGTACTACACACTAACCGTACCTGAGGGGAGGGCTACTCCATCGCGATGGACAACTGCGCCGCGCGGGACCTGCGGCACGCCGCCAGCCTGCAGGCCGCCGGCGAGCTGCTCGCCGACATGATCGAGGTACTACACACTAACTGTACCTGAGGGGAGGGCTACTCCATCGCGATGGACAACTGCGCCGCGCGGGACCTGCGGCACGCCGCCAGCCTGCAGGCCGCCGGCGAGCTGCTCGCCGACATGATCGAGGTACTACACACTAACTGTACCTGAGGGGAGGGCTACTCCATCGCGATGGACAACTGCGCCGCGCGGGACCTGCGGCACGCCGCCAGCCTGCAGGCCGCCGGCGAGCTGCTCGCCGACATGATCGAGGTACTACACACTAACCGTACCTGAGGGGAGGGCAAAATGGTGCATAATTTTGCATTATTTCGTTCACCAGACAAATAGGTGCATAATTTTGCGGTCGGATCCTGGTATGTAAGCATTAATAGAACTAACACACAAAGGAATTTTTTTAATTTTAATTTTTGATTAAGTTATTGCAGGGATAAATATTTTGTAATAAGATTTTTTTGGTTCGGGTAATTTAAACGTTCGATATTATAATATTTTTAGTATTTTGAAAACTTGGTTTCATTTTGAATTCGGATATTTAGGGCTAAGGTATTTTAAATGATGACATTACGATTTTTGGTATTCTAATAATTTACCCGTCAATTTATGCTACTTTTGTCAAACCACGTCGTAACCAGAGAGGAGGTGAGGTAAAAAGTCGATGGGTGTCAGGGACTGTATGTATATGTAGGACTGGATACTCTTTCTTTTACTGTGACATTGATGGGAGGCAGGGAGAATCTGTACTGTATGTGCCTATAGGACTAGATACTCTTTCTTTCTTACTGTGCCGGTGCTTTACAGCATAGTTTAAAGAGATCCCGTATAGTAGGGTCACTCGCTCGACACTGCGCGACAGGTCAATCGTCACTCGACGCTAGACGAGGGGTCCTCTCGTCCGTGTGATGTACTAGCTGGCGTTGATAGTGATCGCCTTATAGACTGACATAGTGCCGGTTATTGCGCTATGTGTTCGAGAAGCGATACTATTGTATTATGTTGGTCTCACACTTTATAACCGTCTCCGTTGCGGGCACGGGTCTGCTGGTAGACATACATTTAGGGATAAGCTCGTCTTTCGTTCAAGTCTACTTTATTATTGCTAACTTTATTTTTTGTTTACAGTTAAGGGCCCGCGCACACCTGGCATTTTAAATTTTTCACTGCACAATTACTGGTCCTCGGGAGTATGTGAGCGACTTGAGACGAAAGTTTGATTATTGATGTTTTTTCAACGCGAGCAAAGTCGATAATGGTTCTGCGGTGAAAAATGCTTAGCGCTGCGCTTCGCCAGGTGTGCGCCGGCTCTTTCAGTTAAAAATAAATATTAGTAACCGTCTCACTAACACCGTACTGTATGTGACCGGCGCGGCAGGTGTCCACGATCCGGAGCGAGGACCTGGAGGCGCACGCGGGCCGCGCGGACACCGACGAGCTGCACCAGGCCGGCAACCAACCCTCCACCCAGATACCGCGCGGACACCAGGTACCGTAGTGCGGGTGACCGAGACCAGGCGCCGGCGCCCGCACGTCTAACACATTGATAATCGACGACAAGATTCGTAGTTCGCTCGAATGAGGCTATAATGTATAATGTGATGTGTGATAACGTGCGCAGGGCCCCGCGGCGTTCCTCGCGCTGGCGAGCGGGCTGGCGCACACCTCGCTGCCCTACACGCACGTGGACGTGGCCGCCAGCGCCGGCACCTTCCCGCGCCGCGTCACCGCCGCGCCCCTCCTCGCGCTCGCGCTGCGCTACGGGCTCGTGCCCTGCTGCCGCACGCACGACGGCTGACCCGAGTGTCTCCCTCTACCCCACACTACACTACACCACAGGGTGCAACAAAACGCCCCAGTAATACTTAAAAGGGTGCCTCGGACCATGAAACTGAACAACTTTCACTATGGGCCCGACATCGAATTCGCGAAAAAAATATCAGCTGCCCCATACGAAACTGCAGTACCGACTCAACTAAAATGTATTTTAAAACTGACTTTTTTTTCGCTTTTTCGGAGTTGGGTCCATAGTGAAAGTTGTTCAGTTTCATGGTCTGAAGCACCCCCTTATGAATTACTAGGGTGTTTTGTTACATAATGTTGGTTTACAAAAAAGGGTTAACCTCGTAATGACGGATAATAATAACCGGCCACGTGTGAGTCGAACTCGGTGCTAAGGAACCCGAACGGTTAATGCAAGATATAATTTTTTTATTTTATTTTACATAAAGTTTATTCTGTGGTGGTACGGAACCCTCCTTGCCCGAGTCCGACTAGCATTTGACTTAATTTTTACAATTTGTTTACTTAATGTTATTATAACATACATACAGGTAAGCGCTTTCCAATTTTCGCGCTTCAAGTCAAGAACGGTTAATTGTATAAAATATTGTCTGAGACCAAATATGTGGAGAATTTTAAGTTAACAAACAAACAGGAGGAAACATTTGGAGTCAGAGACACCTTAAAACCACATCGCAATCTTTTTCTTTTAAATATCTTCAATTAACCTACAGACACACTTCTGTTACAGTTTTATAATAGTTTAGAATGTAAACTTTAGATTATCTCTTATTCCGAGGTTCCATATACTCATACTCTAATCTACACGACGCGATGCATAATCATCGTAAAGGCATAATCATATTTTTTATTATAATCTATCATAATTTGTTTATTCTAAAGACTACAATATTGTTGTGCAATTTATAAGTACAGATGATGATCTAGGCGTTTCGCTTGACGGTCCGATCCAGCTTCCGAGCAGACTGCTTATTTGTTTAATGAGCTATCGGGAATTGTATAATGTCGAAGATATAAGTGAGAAACGACTGAACTAACCTACTTTTTGAGCAATGTTGTAGCTGCATAATATTTTACTAATAAAATTCGTATACAAATTATTAACAAAATTGTTTTCGTTAATGTGACTCGGTGATGGGAGTGACAGCGCAGCGCACGAGCGGCGCATCGACATACGTAAAAGCAGGGCCGGCCCATATATCGCTGGTTTTCAGAAGCTATCTTTTCGTTATTTGAAAAACATACAAATAAATGAAAAATAAAAAACTAATTCTTTGAAAATGTCCCTCCAGGAAAGACAAGGGCAATGAAACAGAGCGAGCGATGCGAGCTCGAAGTTTGGAACACCATGACTCAATTATTTGAGCTAATATAATTTGAATGTTATAAGGTAGGTATCGCAAACGGGGACAAAGAAGATTTTGTGTTGGTTCGTCCCCACCTGCAATACCTACCTAATAACATTCAAATTATATTAGCTCAAATAAACCTGTTATAGCTGAATAGTGATTATAGAGCTTGTTTTTCTCTTTTCAGTTAATACGTTTTTTATGCAGTCGGGTTTTTTGTATATCTTAATAATTTATCCTTTTTATTTCGCAGACGCCATATTAAAATAATATAGCCCATGTCACTCTCACAATTTTTACGAATCTAATGAATCTCATACGTTAATCCATCTAGCCGTTTAGGCTGTAGGCCTTGCCAAAGAAATAGACATACATACGCTGGAAAAACATAATCCTCCATCTGGCGTAGTCGGGTAAAAAAAGGTATTAGTACCTTCTAGTGCAAGGCTGGTGCGAGCGAAGAGAGCCCGACATTGCACATACCAAGACTCAACATGGTATAAGCACAGATTAAATTATTGATTGATGATTTGTTTGGCGTAAATAAAGTGTATTTCATTCATTCATTAATAATAAGTTAGTGTACATGCTCAAACCACAATGCAGAGCGAGCGAAGCGAATTTCACATACCTACCAGTATCACTTTGCCATAGTATACGATATGATGGAGAGTTTGGCAAATATGACCAAAACTTGATCCTGTCTTGTTATCATTTCTTTGAATCACTAAATATAAATCATACATATTCAGAAAGCACTACATGATTAGCTATATAGTTTTCAAAGCCCTGGGATCGCTGGTGTCATGGTGTCAGAGTTTTTTCAGACCGCCTTAAGGCCTCTGACGGGGTTTTTATGTAACTACTAATAAATACCACGAGACATAGTAGCCAACGGCTTAACGTGCTATCCGAAGCACGGAATCATCTTTCTTTTCAGAAAATCTGGTGTTTCAGCCTGCAATGTCCTAACCAACTGGGGAAAAACGCGCAAAGTGATATCACTAGGTGTCCCCCGTGGGAATCGAACCCACAATCTCCGTGTCAAGAGCCACACTATACACGCTGACTTGTTGCGCTGGGTAGACTCCTACCTTCGCAACAGATCTCTGGCTGTTGTTTTGGGAGGATTCAAGTCTTCCTTTTTTTAAATTACTTCAGGAATTTCCCAGGGAAAATGGGAATGGTGGGCCTTTGATTCCCTCGCTAACGCTCAGGATTCTAATTTTTAGAATCCTTCGCTTGCTCGGTCATCAAAATTGAGCACGCGGGTAAAAAGCAACTTTGCACTCTTGTATAACAAATAACTATTGTTAAGCTGTTGGTTTTGTCAATAAATAAATAAGGAGATGTCGATTGGGCCGGTAGGGATCAATAGCGAATTTCCCCGATTTTCGGGGAATGATTCAAATCGGGGAATCGACTATTTTTAATAAAAACCAAGCAAAGGTCTAAAGAAAACGAATTGTCAATATTAGAACCAAATCGTACTATCCTTAGATAGAAAGTATGGGAGAATAAATATGAATAATAAATAATCCTATTCTAAATATGTAAGTTTTTCTTTAGATGCAGAAGGAAAAGAAGTTAAGATAATGTTGTTATTTACCTATCTGTTAAACTACATTTTGTATGAAACAATGCTTTATTTCTAGACTATTACAGTGTCGGGGAATGCATGATTGGAAATCGGGGAAATTCTGGGAATGCGGAGAATCAAGAGCTTTACACTGTTAGTTGACTGGTAGTGGTAGTGGTAGTGGTAGTGGTAGGGATAGTAAAGGCCGCGCATTATTTCGCTGCGAGTTGTGATATTTATACTTTGCAGGCTCTTAGTCTAGCTGTAAAATGACATCAAAATGTTAAGTAGATGCTACCTCTAACACTAGGTAAACTTGAATTCAGGTGGACAGGATTATTATTAATAAAAATACAAGTGAACCACAAGGTTTTTATTCGTTTACCAACGTTTTAATCGAACAGTAGGTAGGTACCTACCTAGATATACGAGTAATTAGATTACACCTACTATATAGAGTACAACATAATTTATAATATAATAATTCACAAATCTAAACTATGTATAAGTCTGTATTACAGTAGGTACCTATCTAAAGCTTCTAATAATTACACAAATAACCATTTAATATGTACGAGTATGTTACTCGTATGACTACATATCTCTACGCCACTAGTTTTTAATTAGGTAGGTACTTATTTGGTATAGGTAGGTACTAAACAAATTTTAAGGGTGTATTCAGACTAAGAAACTATGCAACTTTATTCCCTAAAAAACGAGATTTTTTTAACCTCCCTACAAAAGTGCGGATCAGCCGATTGATTATATCAATACATACATACATAATCTCACGCCATTGTCCCATAGGGGTAAGCAGAGACCACGGACCGCCACACGCTACGAATCTGACCAACTTCTTTAGCCTCATCCTACACACACATTGATTTGATCATAGTATGTTTTCCTCGGACGACCTCTGACAACACTTCCGCTCACCTTTGCTTGATATTATTTGATTCGTAAGTCTTCTTTCATTCATTCTCTCCACGTGACCGAACCATCTAAGCATACCCCTCTCAATCCTTGTTACTATATCATCCTTCAGCTTACACCAATCCCTTACCACACTGTTCTTGATTCTATCAACCAACTTCGTAAGGAGCGTATTTTAACTGCATTCACTCGACTTTCGTTCCTTTTATTCCATACCCAACATTCACTCCCATAAATCAGGGTAGGCACCAACACTCCGTTGTGAATAGCCAGACGTGCCCTTTTTGACACAGACCTGCTAATCACCACGGAGCCGGCGCCGGCGTGCAGGGCACCATTTACCTTATTTCCCCCAGTCACTCTTCGCTCTACATCTCCATCACACTTTCCATCTCTCTTAAACAAATTTCCTAAATATACAAATTAATTCACCTGTTGCACTCTGTCTCCTTCCATAACAATGTAACATTATGTAACATCGTCGTCTTCACGTTCCAAAACCATTACCTTCGTCTGACATATACATTGACTTTCATGTCTCTCTTCTTCAACTACTCATTCATCACATTCAACATGTCTTATAGTGCCGTCACCAATATGTAAAGGTCCTCAGCGTACAAGAGGCACTTGACACTAGGCTCATCCATTCTTAGACCGCATTCCATCTCTTTAAAATCAGACAGACAACTGTCCATATAAAATAGATTGAAAAGCCATGGCGACACAACACATCCCTGTCTAATACCTACTACTCTATGTACGCCCCATTACTGATACAGGCTTTAGGCTCATACAAGTCAGATACGTGCATCACTCTCTCAGAGATACACTGTCTATTTAATCAATAATTGATTCTATCGCGCCCCAGATCTCTTTCTATTTGAGCTCGAATCGAATCGAAAAGGCGTGATGTAGCCGTATCACGCGAGCGACCTGAGCGACTTCTGCAATACCACAATAAATAACCAGGAGCGAGCTTGAGATTAAATTAAATTAAATAAAAAAAATTATTGATTGCTTTTCTCTTATAGTTACGTCACAGTTACAGTAACAGTACAGATTTTACTTCGAAATACGGGGTGAAATTTATTAGCATCCCTTTAAACTTGGAGCCTACCCATCATCTGAACAACTTTTACTATGGGAGCAAAACCAATCGGAGCAAAAAAAATCTGCAGTTATCAAGTTTTAGTGAAATAAGTTTTTTAAACAATGATTTTCACGCCTAGGCTGCCCTGCGCCCGGGCGTAGCGTGGGCCCCGGTTTTCTAAACATGCTAATATGAGAGTGTCGGACACATCTATGCTACGGTCAAGGGCGGATCCAGGGGGTGGGTCATGGGGGTCGTGGATCCCCTGGGCTGGGTCCACCGTGGACCACTATTTAAAATTGTTAAACATAGGTAATGGTTTTAAGTAAGGATATATTTTTTTGTCACAATATAGATTTTATGTTACCTTGAATATTACATCAATTTATTATAAATTAATATTTTGTATGATTGATGATATTAACTTAAGGTTGCGGCCACATGATTCTAAAACTCTCATGCGGTCGTCGCGCTCTTGCCTATTTTTATCGGCAATGTGTAATTTAGTTACTGGGCGACAACATTAAAAATCCATAACCGCGTGGTATGTGATTGCGAGGATTTGAATTCTCGGAGGATACGGATTTCATTCCTTTCAATCGCGGAGTAGGAGCTGGCGGGCGATTCACCGCTGCCCTGGC
>CAWUQF010000053.1:0-38905 GCA_963924505.1 Agonopterix alstromeriana
ACCGACCTGTGCGAGACCTGCAGCTCGTGCACGGCGCGCAGCACGACGAGCAGCTCGGAGCGCTCGTCCTTGAGCACGTGCGCGGCGAGGCGGCGCAGCGTGAGCGCCGTGTTGTAGAGCAGCGCGTCGTGCTCGCATGTAGCACGCAGCACTAGCGAGGAGACACCGACCTGTGCGAGACCTGCAGCTCGTGCACGGCGCGCAGCACGACGAGCAGCTCGGAGCGCTCGTCCTTGAGCACGTGCGCGGCGAGGCGGCGCAGCGTGAGCGCCGTGTTGTAGAGCAGCGCGTCGTGCTCGCATGTAGCACGCAGCACTAGCGAGGAGACACCGACCTGTGCGAGACCTGCAGCTCGTGCACGGCGCGCAGCACGACGAGCAGCTCGGAGCGCTCGTCCTTGAGCACGTGCGCGGCGAGGCGGCGCAGCGTGAGCGCCGTGTTGTAGAGCAGCGCGTCGTGCTCGCATGTAGCACGCAGCACTAGCGAGGAGACACCGACCTGTGCGAGACCTGCAGCTCGTGCACGGCGCGCAGCACGACGAGCAGCTCGGAGCGCTCGTCCTTGAGCACGTGCGCGGCGAGGCGGCGCAGCGTGAGCGCCGTGTTGTAGAGCAGCGCCGCGTCGTGGGGCGCGACCCTGCGCGCGCGCAGCAGCGCCGCCCGCGCCGCGGCCGGCCGCCCCGCCAGCCCGTGCGCGCGCCCCACCCACGTCAGCCACTCCACGTCGTGGTGCATGCGGAACTTGCGCACGCAGTTCTCGTACTGGCACATAACAATAACGTATTTTGGTATTTTACTGCATAAAATGTATTTTATATTTATCTTCAATAAATCAAATCAGTCCACATCAATCCACTGCTGGGCTTAACCTTCCTTTTATTGCCCCATTCTTCACGGTCCTGTGCTAAGCTGATCCAATGCGAACACGTCAACCCCACAATGTCATCAGACCAACGTATAGTAAATTCGTCGTCGTCGTCGTCGTCGTCTTAGTAATAAATATATCGAGACATGTATTGTACCCACTGTCCATTACAAGTGGCGACGGGCTCACTTCCCGTCACACTGGACTGAGTTTCAGTACTAGTGAAACGTGAATGTTCTGTGGTTTCGAATATCTCTAACTACCCCCTCGGGGAATATAGTCGTGAGCATATGATTATGCTATAAAAACGTTTAATAATAACGCTAAATTGTAATTTTTAGTAATTCTTTTGACCTTATCAAATCTTGAATGCTATTTTTAAGATGCTATTAATAACAGAATTAACTGTAAACAGTAAAAAAATTCTGATGATGTCATAAATGCATCACTGCATCATGTTCATATCATACAAAGCTCGCGTTTTGAAGTCCGATAAAGACTTGCTAATTCGACTAGTTGTCGTCTAGTGGATGGCATTTTCAAATTGTTTATATTTTTTAAATGAAACATATTTAAATTCAGCGAACGAACATTTGGTTAACTCGTTGTTTGGCTCGATACGCTACAAGTGCCGTCGTCTTTTGTTTTATTAATATCGGCGAGACCATTTCAGTTTTACATTGCTGCATAAACCGATTAATCGTAGCGAAACCTACTAACAATTTTATTTCTGGCCACACAGCGGTCATTAATTTATGTATGTATTAAAGACTTACCATCTGTATTGCGTTGATGTACTGTTTCTGTTCTACGTAGATGTGTGCGATATTCATCCAGACGTCGGGGAAGTCTGCTGTCGCCTCACGTACTTGAGCGAATATATCGCGCGCTTCGTTGACGCAGCCCTGTTGCGAAAAGATTGATATTTGTTAGTGAATCACAACTATATTAATCGCGAATAGATAAAATGGAAAATAAATATTATTATCTATTTTAAATGTTAATAGCTAAAAAAAATTGGAATTTTGTTATTCATGTACGATTTGGAGTGTTATTTTGGAAAGTTACTTCCTCATTGTATTATGATGTATGATTCAAAAAATAAGATTAAACTAATTAGGATGTATGACTCAAAAATAGCGCTCTTGAATATCATTAGCTTTGTGATGACCGGCGATGAAAAATAAACACGCTCTGAAAAAACGTTTGTTAAAAATATAAAAATTTTAGTGTTTTCAAAAATGTTTTGTAGCTCATGTGTAAGCTCATAAACGAACTTTTGGTCATAAATAGCAAACATTATAGCAATGCTTTTTGCGATAATGTTTTCAATTAACGTTAATAATCAAATGACGTCACGTCATAAATATCCATTTAACTATATATTGAAACATCACCGAAGTATCGTCCACATGGATTTCTAAAAACTTTTACACAACATGTTCCACCACTTTAGGGGTTGATATCTAAGTCTAATTCCTTTATAAGTGCACACCTACATCCTCTGTAAAATATTTATTCCAATATAATGATTCTATCATTTGTACCCTTACGTTCTTTTTATTCAGTTTTTGTTGCTGTATGTTTTTGGTGTGCAAATAAATAATTTTTATGTTATGTTATGTTCTATCTTCAGGGGTTTAAGGTGCCTAAAATCTCGGAGCGGAGATTTTATGCAATCCCATTGGCTAACATTCCCTCGTTTCTTCGCTCCGCAGCTTCGCTCCGCAGCTTCGCTCCGCTTCAATGCACAGGCAGCCTTAGACTGTGCGTTGTCTGTCAGTCACTGAACTGTTTTATATGTATAGATTAAACAAGAAACATTACCTTATGAGCCAAAACGCAGCCGATGCCGTTAGCGGCCCATATGTTCTTCGCGTCGGTCTTCAGCACTTGTTTGTACATGTCCAGGGCGCGCTGCTGATGTCTCTTCTCCCTGTCCTTCTCGCGACATGGCTGGTGAAGTGTTTGCAGCCACACGTTGCCTACAGACAATTTTATTTGTTTATAATATGTTCATCGCAAAACTCCTGATACCCCTCAAACGAAGACTCATTGACATGTATATCCTGCCTATTATAGCGAACGGTGCCCAGACCTGGAGTCGTAGAGGGAGAAGTAATAGAGGTCGGAACGTGTTTTATCCTATTCACTCAATAAGAGATGCACATAGCTATTTCACTCTGCTGCCACCTGACTCCAAAATGTCACTTCTAATTACATAATTGTATAGGATTTTATGACTATCGCTATCTAATACGCGGTTACGCTGACATTCCGTCTACTAGCGTAAGCGAAAAAATAATCGTCTATGCCTAGAGTGCGATTTTTGAAAGTCACACCTGAACGAATCAGCAGTAGAAAAAGTCATAATTGCAATGGAGATTATGCATCATTCAAATTCGATTTTGAATCTCACAATTTAAAAATGGCACTTCTGGTCCCTCACCGAGTCTCAAAAGTCCAAACTCTAGGTTTGTCAGTTATTCCGTCGGATTTATAGTTACGTAATAGATGACCATCGCCCACAAAAACACAACAGAATCCGCTGTTTAGGTAGATTCGGTACATATTTGTTTGTACCGGTAGTAAAATATTCGCGAATTGTAGGAAAGAGTGGATGCGAATAACTTTGCACCGTATTGCCGCGCAGAGAAAGTAGCAATTTGTTAAATTGTTTGCGCAGTGATTCTTCTGTAGGGCAGTGCTAGTATTTATTGTGGTAAAGCTTACCGAGAGCAATAAGGGAGTAGGCATCGTTAGACGTAGAGGGGTTCTGTAGTATTCTCTCGAACTTCTTCTGGCCGGGTCCCCACTCCTGCTGGGCTAGATGCAGGTTGCCCAGCAGCGACCACGTGTCCGGGTGCTCCGTGTTCACTTTGAGCGCCTCCTTGAACCAGTCGGACGCTTCGTAGATCTGACCCTTGTCGCGGGCCATGCACCCCAATCTGCAACATTATTTGGTTTAGTATTTATTTACATCTGGAGTGACATTTTTGAATCTCACACATTTCAATTCGTAAGCGGAAATGTTAATATAACAATCGAGTTTATGCATTATTCGGATACGAATTTGAAATAAGCACTTCGCCTTTAAGCCTATCACTTGAACCCCCATATATGATGAAGACGATCGATTCCTAGAAAATGTCGACTACGGCGACTGCAAATTTTTATAGAAAAACACGCAGGGACACAGTAGCAGTATATTTTAAAGTGCATAAGTGTACGCGCTAAACACAGATGCACTCTCTCGTTCTTAGAAAATATAGGGTCCTTCTTAATATGCTGATACTTTTTTTTTAAAGGGGTGATCAGACCATCAAACTGAACAACTTTATCTATGGGATAAATGTCGAAATCGCGAAAAAAAAATCATCTGTTCCATACTAAACTGAAATCTTACTCGACCCAATTGTATGGGACACCTAATTTATTTTTCGCGATTTCGACATTGGTCCAATAGAGAAAGTTGTTCAGGTTGATGGTCTGATCATCCTCTTAAAAAACTTTCAGCATATTAAGTTGGACCCTGGATAAATAAAATAAAATATGTAACAGACATATTATCAACTTATAAAACACAAACATTCTCTTACACTAGATAATTGCATTATAAGTATATTTTCATCTACATTATAAAAACTTAATAATTAGCCCAACAAACATAAATTTATATACGTAGCTTATGTATATAACGTATCATAATCAAATGACCCACAGAACATTATAAGAGGGGTTAGAAATGCAAAGTAGCGCTTTTGCTTCGGAGACGGCGTCACCACTTGTCTTCCCGCTCACGCTGCTACAATTATTCATGCCCTCTCGCTCGCACCACGCCGCGCGCCGTATGGTGTTATGCAAATCATTGCATAACCTGTGGCGACACGTTTCACGCCTACTTTGCACTTCTGACCCCTCTTATAATGTTCTGTGAAATGACCGCACTGATTAATCTCTATAATGAGTCAAACGCACACGCGCTCGTATACGATAGCAACAGACGTCCACCCTAACCATTATTGGCTACTAAATGTATGTATGTATATGCTCACGACTATATTCCCCGAGGGGGTAGTCAGAGATGTTCTGAAATCTCAGAGCATCCACGTTTCACCAGTAGTACCGAAACTCTGTCCAGTGTGACGGGGAGTGAGCCCGTCGCCACTTATAATGGACAGTGGGTACTGGCTACTAAATATGGTCATTATATTGGGAAATCTATTGGTAATGAAAAAATATCCACATTCCAAAAGAGGTTCCCAAACTTTGTGATCAAATTAAAATCCAAATAGTATGAAATATGTAAACTTTACCTCAAATAACAGTCGATATAATTAGGATGTTCCTTCAATATGTCCTTGTAGAGTTTCTCGGCTTTATTGTAAATGCATAGGGCTTCGTTGAGACGAGCCAGGTTGTACATAGTGGTCACCGCTATAGAGTTGTAATACTGCGCGTCCAGTGATTCCGCGTCTGCCTTTTCTCTGCAAATATAATATTATATAAATCAATCGAAAAGCCCTTTGTCCTAAACTTCTTTGCGTTATTATATGTGTTTGAAAATGCCGCAAAGTCAGCAACAGTACCAAATTTAAAAATTAACATTTATCACGTTCTAAAAACCTGACGGTACAATTTTTTTTCACGTTTTAAGGCTTTACCATTACACATTAAAATAAACAAAATATTTATTTTGTCTGCCTAGAAAGCTTTGATGAGTGATTGATGAATAACCCATTTTTAACATTTCAATGACTATTTTATTGCTCAAATAGAAATATTCTATGTTATGTATTGTGAAAAGTCATTAATATTGTTGAATCTAATTAAAATTATTGCATTTGTAAGATTTCTATGTTGCGTAACGTTTTTTTTTATTCCCATCCCTAACAAACTCCATAAAATGATCTTAATCATTTATTGCTAACTGGTATTGTCACCTTTCCAAAGCATCCTCCAGGTATGTTTTAGCTTCATTCAAATTTCCCAGCCTGTAGTGCAAAGCAGCGACATTGTTCAGTATTTCCGCTGGAATATCTGCATTAACCTTCTCTTTGAGGATTTTCATAGCGGTACTGTAGGCGTTCAGGGAACCCTGAAAGGAATATTTGTAATTTTACTGACTACATTAAGAATTACAGCAGATTTCTGTGTTTAGACCAGTTTCTAGTACTTTAAATTTTTTTTTCATAGCATTAAGCGATTACACACATACAGTAGTACCAATTTTGTAATGGTAACGGACGTAATCACGATACTCTACGGGTTTATTTGTTTTTATTAGCCTATATCATCCCACTACTGCTGGGCAAAGGCCTCCCCTTTACTCTTCCACTTGTTCCTGTTACCCACCGAAAATTATCTGCATCTATTTATTTGTCGATTGATTTCGCGCCTGACGCCTGACCGACACCATCTACATTCGGTCTAATTGCACGGCAATCAATTTTCCTCTTTAACGGAGTAACCATAAGGTTGATTATATTATAAAACGGTTTATAGTACCGTCGGGAAATGTTAGTCCCTGTCAGCACAAGCGAAGATTAAAGAGCGGAATTATTTTCCTAGTCGTACTGTACCTGTAGATCATTCTGCTCTAATATCTGTGCTAGTTCTATCCACGCCTCAACATCGTCGGGGAACTGTTCAGTGACTTTCTTCAAGTGCTGCCGAGCTATGTCGCGCTTTGATTGAGACGAGGAGTTTGCATAGAGTGATCCCAATATCTTCATCGTCTCGTAGTTGCCCGGTTGAGCTTTCAGAACTTTCTCAAAGCATTGGGCGGCCTAAAATCAGGATAAATTCGTATTAGGTCCGGATTCAAAACAAAGCGAACGAAAGCAACCAATCGAAATTGTTAAATTTTCTTCGCTTATCAGAATCAAGCAATTTAATTGATCCATCTCTCTCTGCTTTCGTGGATTCCATGCTTTAGCGAGGGCAGGGCGAAGACGCAAGAATTACCTTTTATGTTAGCTATTTTCATTTGATTGCAGTAAGAACAACTTTGATCGAAGATATGACCAACCTTATGTCAATTCTTTGAGCATATTAATATGTTATTTGTGACATTTCGAGAATTATAGATTAGGATTTTAATTATACCTATGTTTTTTAATTTAATTGCTTCTGTTGTAGAATAATTAAAAGAGGATAAAGGAAGTAAACGCTAATACAAAATTGAGCTATTCCATTTTTGACATAATAAAAATGGAAAATAATGGTCTGTATATTTAAGATATTTACAAGTAAAAGATTACGATATGGTTTTTAGGTGTCCTTGACTCCAAATAACCAATTTTTGGATTTGTTGTCTGTCTGTTGGTTTGTTCGAGCATCACGCAAAAACAACTGAACCGATTAAGATGAAACTTTTTTTATTTGAAAGCTTATGATTAGACTTATCTGAGAGACTAAAATTAATTTATCAGAGAAATCGTTTGTAGTAAGAAAGAACATGCAAGTTACTTTTTTTGTGATTTTGAAATAAGTATTTAAAAGAAAACTTACATTTTCCGTATCACCTCTATAAATATACATTTGTCCTAATCCATAATGTGGCAGCACAAAGTTTGGAGGCGCGAACTGAGTAGCTTGATAATAATACTGGAATGCCTGATCGCAATCCCCTTGAGCATGGAATGCTCGGGCCAGGTGGTGGCAACTTTCCGCTCGCATTGCTTCGTTTTCTGTATTGTGGAACGCGTGAAGGGCAAGATGCTGCACTTTACTGTAGTCCTGGAAAATAATCAAGGCAATGTAATGTTATTTCTATTGATTATATTATACAGGGTCCTTCATTAAGACATCCTGTATTAGGTATTAAACTTATGCTGAAGGTTTTTAAAGGAATGATCAGACCATCAAACTAAACAACTTTCTCTGTGGTACCAAAATCGAAATCCCGAAAAAAGAAATCTAGTAGAAAATTCGAAAAGGTCGAGTAGAATTGCAGTTTTGTATGAAACTGTTGTTTTTTTTTTTGCAATTCGACGACATTCCCATAGATAAACTTATTCAGTTTGATAGTTGGATCATTCCCTTGAAAAACCGTCAGCTAGTATGCATATCACACTTCAGACCACTGAAGGTTCTGATTTAGAATCCTAGTTCAGTCAAGAATATATATAAATCTTCTCATAAAATCTTATATTTCAAAATTCAATTAGCACAGTCACCTAATCAAATTCAGTACCTATTAGTACTTATTTATAGTAGTATTCTTACCTTTTTGAAAAAGAAATGGTTAGCCAAATGATTTAAAACCATAGGGTTCTTTGGGTCGATTGCATAGGCCTTGGAGAGCATGATGACAGCAATCTTATTAGATTCGCTCTCCTGCAGGTTTAACTTCAATATGGAGAGGCCTACTAGAGCACCTACACATTGTGGATCTAATTGTAGCGCTCTTTCAAATGCCATCCTGAAAATTATTAATTTTGTTTAAAAGTTAGAACCCAGAGTTCAATGACAATGTATTTGCTTGCTATCAATAAAACTAAAATCAGCAAATCCATTAAAACACACACTTTAAGTGCGCAGTACGCCTGCAGTATCAGAATTTGATTCTGAACCCTAAATTTATGCAAAAGCATTTGCCTAATACCCACAATGTAAATTAAAAGTCAGCAGATTCTCAAGTATCACGGTTTAGATATGCACCTGCAACATCATGACTGAAGAGTTGGGATCTGAAATTTTATTATGTGGTCTCTGATTGATACCTACCAAGAATACTAATTCAAAATCAGCAGATTCTCAAATCTCACTGTTTAGATAGGCAGTACCCCGTAGCATCAGGGTTTGAGAATCGAAGGTGGAAATTGACATTATGTTATAGTAATATGGGAACTGAACATGTATACAAAGTTTCATGTATACATGTTCAATCAGTTCAGAAACAGTTTCCCGGGTTGGAGGGGGAACATTTTTAAGTTTTCTATTCTATTTGGTTATACGCTAAACCCAGTCTGCATGCCAAATTTCAGTTTTCTAGGACTTCAGGAAGTACCTGTTAGGTTTTGATGATCAACAATGAGTGTGTTAGTGTGTGCCCTAGATTTCAACAAATTCACACTGATCTATACAGAATACTTCTTCATACTTAGTGGTAAAAACAACACTTACCTAGCTTTCTCCTGATTATTTAACTTCATAAAACAATGTCCCATTCCCAATCTTAAAGCTGCGGGACTATCTGGATTTGTTCTTAGCGCTTTCTTATAGAACGCTAGAGCTCCCCTGTAGTCTTTACGATTAAAAGCAATACAGGCTTTACCAAGAAGCGAGGGGACATTGTTCGGAGACTGGTTGAGTACGAAGTTAAATTGGGCATCGGCTTGCTCCATTTTGTCTCCTTCAAGAAGGCAGAAGTAGGCTCGGCCAAGTAGATGGTTCTATAAATATTATTAGTTTGAATTGAATTACACAACATAACTTTTCTTACATTTTGTAATTATTTTTGATCCATCAATTATACTTTATTTTATACAAGGTGTTACAAAAATACAAATAAACATTTAAGGGGGTGGTTTAGACCATAAAACCAATATCGAAATTGTGAATAAAAAATTTGATGTTCCATACTAAACTACAAATCGACTCGAGCTATATTTATGGGACAGCTGATTTTTTTTCGTGATTTCGATGGCAGTCCTATAGTGAAAGTTGTTCATTTTGATGGTCTAAAAAACCACCTTAAAAGTTTTAAATGTTTATTTTTACTTTTGTAACACTTTGTATATTTCAATAAAATACAGAGAGAAAATAACAATAAATAAAAAATCGGCCAAGTGTGAGTCGGTCTCGTGTTAAGGTCCAGGACAAAAAAAATTTTTAGTTATTATGTTGTGTGGTGTGGCACGGAACCCTTGGTGCGCAAATAGCCCGACTCGCACTTGACCAGTTTTACTTATTTATAAATATCTTCACACCTCTGTAACAGTTTTATAATAGTGAAATAATAGCCCTTACCTGATCGTACATAATGATTTTATCAGCCATCGTATACAAGAGAGTTGCCTTAGTGAACAGCTCCTTTTTCTTGTCCTTCGACTTCTCCTTGTTGGCCTCCTGTACGTAATAAGCGGCCAGCATGTCGAGGGCTCGCATTTGATCTCTTTCAAAGTCTCTATAATCAATGTTTGCGTCCACTCGGGACGACTCCAATATCTTGAGGAAATCATCGATCTTCTTTTGTTTATAATAGGCGAGCTGAAAATGGAAAATGCTTCATAAAAGCCACTTGTTGCCGTGTGAATCTCCACTTAGAATAGGCCAGCACTATTATCACCCAGATGTGACCACTTCATTGCTAATTCTGTCCGTCCATGATATCTTCAACATCCTTCTGTATACCCACAACTCAAAAGCCTCAAGTCGTTTACACATGGTTTGAGTGAGTGAGGATGGAGAATACGTAACACCTTACAAGACAGACACGGGTGGAGATCTTGAGAGAGCGGTTACATAGCAATTGGTTCATCTTCAAAAATGCATTCCCTGCTTGCTTTATGCGACACCTAATCTCAACTATGTGGTCTTCTCTATCAGTCACACGGTAAAAGCAATACCTACATAACTACAGTGAAAAACAACATGAGAAATGGACAGCGTTCACGGCCTTTGGGTGCGGTTGTTTGGTTGTTTTTCAATCTAACGTACGGAAAAAACACTTGTTTTTTCAACTCGCAATAAGGTACGGAACAATCCTGGTTGTTTCATAATCTACAATATTGACATTGAAATTAATATGGTCTTCCATCATTTCCAAATACAATAAATAACTCATCTTCCAATGTTAGCGGATCAAAAAGTGAATAAAAATAATTTGAAAAACATTTGAAAAACAAACTTTTAATTCAAAAAGAGCGAAAACTCAAGTAACCTCAGATAATCAAAACGTCAGAGTGTTTTTTAACCATAGAATTTGATGGTTAAAATTATCAACCCGTCAGAGGTTTGGAACAACTGAGTTGCAATAGAACGTTTTTCACCGAGGCTCGCAACGGCGTTAGTGCGAAAACTTGCACTCGGGGTGCACCTGGGGCGTAGGTTCGGAACGCAGCCCTGATAGGTACAAATAGTACATTTAGGTTAAGTTTACTTACGGCGACATTGATCCAAACGCTAAGTTGCGATCGTTCCTTCTGCAGGATGCTAAGCACTTCATCTCCAGATGGCAACTGATCTGGATCTAGTTCTATCACCTAAAAAATTATACGAAAAATTAGATAACGTCGCGTCGCATAGCAAACAATAATAAAATTATGATAATATTTACCTCATCGGTGGTCATCAACGGTATTTCGACCGACATTTTAGATTTTTTGATCACACTCGTCTACATAACGAAATAAAATCTGATAAATTTTCGATTTTATTGAAGAACAAAATATGAATAAAGTTAAAACGAACGCAAGTCGCTCGGTCCACAGATTACTGACTGATCACAGATTACTGATATGTAGCAAGCTACAGATGCGACAGTGAAATTTGCACTTAGTTCCAACATTTCCGTTTTGGCGCTACTGTCGTCTTGCTTAGCAAGTTTATATAGAACTTCTAGTTATAGGTATGTATACACTTATTTCGGAATGCAAAAATAGGGATATTTGGCAAAGGAACAAAGTAATCAACGATATTATTACGTAACGGATAAGAATTAGGGCTTCTCAAGGATTTTCAACTTAAACGAAAATACCAGGAAAAACACAAGATACAAACTTCTGACGCAACAACGCGGCATAACGCTTGCGCTGCTGCAAGTTCAATAAGGCGTCCTATCATCGTCCAATGATGACGTTTCATGAGGGAAAATGTGACTTTGTGACGGCTGTATCGGAACTAAAGCTGTTATAGGCCCTAAGAGGAAGGATATCCTTGGTCTTAAAGAGAGATCCTTCCTCTTAATATAGGCCTGACAGATTTTCACAGATTACTGATATGTAGCAAACTACAGATGCGACAGTGAAATTTGTACTTAGTTCCAACATTTCCGTTTTGGCACTGCTGTCGTCAAGCTAGTTTGCATAACTAGATGATGATCATCGTCCAATGATGACGTTTCGTGAGGGAAAATGTTCCTTCAGCGCAACAACAGAGTTGATCGGAATTAAACGAACTAAAGCTGTCTTAGGCCGAGATTCAGAGACGATTTTTAAGTCATAGTTCGAACTCCCGTATTTCAAAATCCATACATTTTCGCCACGCATAGCTCGAGCTAGAGCTAAGACTAAAAAAATCGTCTCTGAATCTCAGCCTTGGTCTATAATCTATTTCTAATTCGGTGCTGCCGCCATAGCGCAGTCGGCGCTAGATATAGGCCTTAGGTCTAATAGCATATTGAGGTCAAAACAAGTTTATTGAGCGGGCCGTGTTCGGGAGATGCAAATACGAACCATTTCTGAAGTTCTGCCATTAATTTTACTAGGGGCCTACGAATTGACCGACTAAAATTGACTCATCGATGGATTTCGGAAACACTGGTATTACTATTTAGAGAACTTTAATCGACTATACATATAGGAGACGAATTTAGCGCCCAATCGATTTTGAGGTGGCAGCCCCGACCAATTTTTGTTGTGGTTGAAGGCAGGTTGAAGGAGTTTGCTTGGCGCCATTGCTCTTGCTGTGTTTCGTTGATATTTGTGACATAATTTCGTGCGGATTGTGTACCAAACAGTTGCCTAAAGCTACCGACGTAACAGGAATCTCAAATAAATACGATAACAGAACATAAGTTTTGGTTCAAGTTAACTCGTACATGGTCATTTTGGCGGCAACGCGCGAGCTTCATCAAAATCAATCTAATGAAAATAAAGAATATAAAGAAAAAAATAACGAATGGCTCATAAGAACTAGTATCCAGAGCCGTTAAAGACATTAAATAAAAATATATTTCTTGTGGTTTTGTCCTTGGACATATTCTTAATGATCTGTGGTTTTGTTATTGTTTTGTTAGCCGGGGACGCCGGGAAAATTACTAGGAAAACTATCAAATAGGCCAAATCCTCTAATATCTCAAATAAAGATCGTGTTTTTCACAATGGATAATGAAGAGGCAAAGGGCATGAGGATAACACTAAAACGTAAGCGGCCAAACCCTTTATTTCAAGAATGGTTGGAAGAACTGCACGAGGAAGCAAAAAGCAAGCAAAGTAAGCTAGAAACCATGTTGAACGAAGCTTTGCAGTCTCTTTCCAAGTACCCACTCCCATTGCAAAGTGGCACCGACTGCCTAATCCTAAAGGGTTTCGACAGAAAACTTTGTAAATTCCTCGATAAGAGATTAGAAGTTTATACAAGTAACAATGTTCCAAATCAAATATCAACTGAATATACTGACAATATTTCCGATAGTCAACCTAATTCATCTAGTTCCAAAGGTAGTGATGATCAGAATATTCGAAATTCAAAAAGTGTAACCACAGAACCAAAAACTAAAAAACAGAATTCTCCGGGTCGTAAGAAATACAAGCCAGTATTTAGATCAGGCAGCTACGCTATTCTAATAACTTTACTGGAACATTCAAAACAAGGTAATAATGCACTAAAAAAGGATGAATTGATTGAAAAAGCACAAAAATATAGTGAAGAATCTTTCGTAAGGCCCAAACCAGAATCATTTTACACGGCCTGGTCAAACATGAGCGCATTGGTTAAAAAAGGACTAGTAATTCAATCCAGAGGTAAAAAGGCTCAGTATTCCTTGACAGATGAAGGTGTTTTATTAGCAGAAGAACTTTTGAAAGAATCTAAGAATGTTAGGTCGGTGAACGATATGATTTTCAATGGTGCTTCAAGTAATGTTGATGTTATGGAATGTGAAAGTATGAGTCAAAGTAGTGATGTTCAGAGAACTGACTCGGAAATTTGTATTGAAATGGAACCTGGTTCTTTTGACATTATATTATTAATTGATAAAAATGAAACTGGTGGGTTAGTATATTTTAGCTTAATTTATAATCGTTTTCTTTCATCACACCCTAAACACTGACTAAAATGAGCTTGCACTGACAAGAAGTGCTCGTTGGCGTAGTGGAGCTTCATATTAGTACAATCACCGAAGTTAAGCAGCATTAGGTCCGTTCAGTCTTTCGATGGCTTTTAGTGGTATTTCATCTCAAGCGTTTCCGTGCTTCGGAAGGCACGTTAAGTAGTTGGTCTTGGATAGTTCCGTCAGATGGCGTTTAATCAATCAAATATTCTTGTAACTATTTGTTAAGCAAGGCCTATTAAAGCGGCTTGAAAATTCTCTCACAGCATGTTAACTCTAAATTGTCTCACAGCTTGAAAATTCTCTAACTTGCCTCTACCGACACGCACTGGGCCTGCGTGGTGGAGTATGGCCCAATCCCTCACATTTTTCCACGTTTCCTGAGGGTGTGAGTGATAGTGAAAGTTGTTCAGTTTGATGGTCTGAATTCACCGTTTCAGTATTTGCTAGGCTGTCACTTACACCCTGTAAATATGTAGTAAAATGCTCTTTCTTATACCATAGATTACTTAAAAATTACTACCGTAACAGATAGTTTACTCAACCCGAATTTTAGGATCGCTTCAGGAATGAAAAATAAAATGCGCCTTATGTCAATGAGCGACGATTCAGCCCCTCGGTGGGGATCGGCTGTCAAGCGTACCTGAGCGTGGAGTGAGACAGGCCTGCTTATACTGAGCTCTTGGGCAAACATACCAAAAACCATATCAAATTATCATGCTGTCTATTGTTTACTCTATCTTTTAAATAAAACTTAATGCACAGTAACATTTATTAGAAAAAAGAAACATAATTTCATAGTTGTGTTGCAAGAATGTTTGCAGGCGGTCGTGTATCGGGTGCTTTCTGGCTTGCCACTATTGCCATCTGCTCCACCATTTTGTATCTCACTTAAAATTAAGAGAACTGGATTGCCAGTGCTAGACAATCAAAATGCTATTTTAATGCAGTACAAATAAAAATAAAAGCAAAACATTTGTAAACCGGAGACCCTTAGGCACAGTTTATACAGAAGAGACGTGTGACGGTGGCGGATAGTCAAAGTAACACAATTATAAACCTTATAGTATGTAGGCGGGCGCGATTCTCCTTTACGACAAAAACGACGCTATGCCACGTACTATAAGGCTTATATTGTGTTACTTAGATTATCCGCCACCGTCACACGTCTCTTCTGTATAAACCGTGGCTTAGGGTGGTCTTAAATTAAGTACCTATGAAAATATTTTGTTATCTTCATTTCAGGGTAACCAAAAAGAATGATCCTACAGTGGCACAGTTTAATAAATACCCTGATTTAAAACATGAATACAGAAGTTTAAAAGTTGGAGACTTCACATGGATAGCCAGGAACAAGAATAATAAAGAAGAATTTGTTCTACCTTATGTTGTTGAGAGAAAAAGAATGGATGATCTCGGAGCAAGTATTAAAGATGGAAGGTTTCATGAACAAAAGTTCAGACTGAGGAAATGTGGACTGAAAAATGTTATTTATTTAGTAGAAAATTTTGGGTCTAACAACCATGTTGGTCTTCCTTTACAATCATTGAAGCAAGCATTAGCAAATACAAGAGTTCAAGATGGATTTAAAGTACACACAACTGATTCTTTATCAAATTCTGCTAGATTTTTAGCAATGATGACTAAAAGACTGACTATTGAGTATAAGGTAAATTGAGGAATTAATTAAGAGCCTATAACAAGCAATTTTTGAGCGTAGGCAATGTCGCAACTGCACCGCCGCGATATTTCAGCACGGGTATTGACTGAATATTATCGCCGCGATACTGTTCTCAGAAATATCGCGGCGATATTGTACCGTTAACGCCTACGATGTTAAAAAATAGCTTGTGTCATCTGGCCCTCTTAATATTAATATGTTTAATGTTGTACTGCCAGTTGCACGTACGTTCATTAAAGTTAATCCTCCATTAAATCTCTTGCTAGCTTTTACTACGTCAACGAGACAAAAAGTTACATCAAGAGATTTAATGGAGGATTAACTTTAATGAATGTACATGCAACTGGCAGTGTCTTATAGGCTCTAAGCGAACGGATATCAATTAACATGAACAAAATATTTCTATTGTTCTTCTTAAAATACCAGGATCCGACAAGTTAAATAACATTGTAATTTTGATATGTATGTGATACCTATAATTTAGTTTGAGTAATCAATCATCATCATCCCAGCCGATAGACGTCCACTGCTGGACATAAGCCTCCCCTTTAAAATCTTTATCTAATTGAATGCCAATCGCCAATCCACCTGCGAAGCATTGCAGATTCCTTCTTTATGAGAGATACCCAATCCAACAGTTGATAATGAACTCTATTGTCATTGAAATAGAGTCGAAAGTAGAGTGCAAGGGATTAAATCCCTGTGGCGTCTGTTCGAGTATGCTCGCGTATGCTCTTCGCGGCGACGCGAGCATGCTCGAGAATGCGCGAACCGCTGCCGCAGGCGGATTTCTACGCTAGGTGTGCGCTGACCCTAGGACGTAGTACTGGCGTTCTGACTGATCCAAAATCGCCCCGTGTAAGCGTCTATGTGTACATGCGGCTGTATCGCTCGTTGCTCGGAGCTGGCTTTCTGGACCGCTTTATTTTGTAATGACAGTGTCATCTTACTTCAGTTACCTATAAAAACTGTTGAATACAGGGTGTTAGGGTAAACAGTTGCATTACTTCAACCCTGCTTTAAGCAGTAATTGTGTACCCAAATTTAATCCATACTTAGTGCAATCAGCTAGTTGAACGTTTGTATGAAAAGATGATTTTTTTTGCGCATTTCCCTTTGTTCCTTTGGGAAAGTTGTTCCGGATCATGAGTACAATCACACCTTCAAGTAATGCAACTGTTTAACACACTGTTGCATAAGCTTATGCTCACGACTGTAATCCCCGAAGGGTAGTCAGAGATATTCGGAAACCGCAGAACATCCACATTTCACTAGTAGTACCGAAACTCTGTCCAATTTGACCCCGTCGCCACTTAGGCTTAACACCCTGTATAACTTACGATTTCATACACTTGTTAATAATCATAAATTGTTTTTGTTTCAGGATAAACGTGTATTAGGACGCAACAGAGAACCTAAAGGCGATGAATTGATGACATTCAATTTCTTCAACAAGGCCTCAAGTAAAAACAAGCCTCTTACCGTCACTGAGACATTTATAAAATTACTTCTTCAGCTAAAAGGTGTTTCTGTTGAGAAGGCTTTAGCGATAACTGGAGTTTATAAGACACCAAGATTGTTAATCACTGAATATGAAAGGTGTAGTAAGAAGGAAGGTGAAATGCTGCTTGCAAATCTCAAGCATGGCGATTTGAATCGCAATGTAGGACCTAGTGTAAGCAAATCTATTTTTCAGTTCTTTGTCTGGGATAACTAGTCTGCCGATACTGTTAATGCATGACTGTGATTGTTTCTTTGGTGACTAATATAATTAATCGTTTTCATGATTATAAATACCTACTTGTGGAGATTTATACTGAGATTGTGTATCTAATAACGTAAAGCCTCTAGCTGGATCCGGCTCGCCAAGGTTTCGATATGGCATCTGTATACTATGGTTGTTGTTGAAATATTAATATTACTTCCAATTAAATTAAGATAAGATCGATAAAGGGCACCGGGCAATCATTTAAAAAATGTATACCTCCGGGGTTATTTATTTGTTTTAAATTATATAGGTACAGTTATTCTGTAAAATCAGTTTTAGTTTATTCGTTAATATGTAGGTACATTGTTGTGATGAAGGTAGATCATTATTATACTGAGGTATTCGAAATAAAATTGTTTGAAGTTCTGATCTTTGTATTTCTTGCAAATTCATGCCATAATAAAGTATGAAACACTACAAACTATCAATAAATGAAACACTATTTCGTTATATACCTTTATTAACAGAACTATTGACTGTGACATGATAAGTAGAGAGATGACAGGAGATTTGATGGTTGTAAACTCTTCGAATACCTATCCATAAATAGTTCAGATTTAAGAGCACTTTAGGATGGAATCAGCTTTCCCCAGTTTACTAAGAGCGTGCTAAATCACAAAATAGAAATAAAATACATATACAGAATTGGTTTGGCACAAAAAAGCTGTTGAGATTCTCTACAAAATTCTAAACATTCTAGTTAACAATAGTTTTTATACGAAATTGACTATTTATTACGTTATTGAGGTTTTACTATAGTTATCCAGCGATAGCTTAGCTCGGAGATAATAATTATGAGATTCTAGAGCTTAGTCATGCCAAACCAACACAGGTACTACTTTAGACCCTTATTTTCATCATCACATTGTGTTTCCTTATATAGTAACACTTAACGGAAATCATAATCGAACTGGAAACATGAGTGTCGTTCTTCACAAAGTATGAAGGTTGAGTTTCGATCTCGGTACTGGGTTCAGAAGATAAATAGAAAGAAACTACGAACACGAGGTTCAAAAAACTTTAAAAAAGAATTGCTTCAGAAAGTGACATCATGTTGCCATGTCGATTGTGGATATTCCTATAAAATAGTATATTCTTACAACTATAATTATCTTTGAAGTAATAGCGGTGTTATCCAATGTTTACTATTGGAGTGATTTTATTAAATCAAGTGTTCAAAACGTGGAAATCCAGAAAATGGCACAGTTCCATATAAGATCTTTGTCAACCATTAAGACTAAATTGCACTGAATAAACTACAAATATAAATCTCAGAACAATGCCAATTAACGTAATACTCTATAATTTCAATATCCATTCAATTATACATATATTTCAGAATGTACAGATCACATTTTTCTATAATTTCAATCCTTACAACACTATAGGGAGTGTGTTGTGACATAAATTCTAAAACTTCTAAACAAAAACCATGCAAAATAAGTGAGATAAATGCTCCAAATTTGGGCAGACTAAAATTTTTATAATAAAAATTAGAATAAAAAAATAATTCACGTTTATAAATTCGAGAAGTAAATTATAAACTACACGGCCAGCCACCATTTAGGTACTTAATGAAACCTTAAAATAAAAAATTTACAAAGTGTCCCTGCAACATAATAAATGTAAAGTGCACTGAAGGAAAACTTAAAATATTCTCTAATGAAAAATGATATACTTAAAATAGAATAGTGCACTTACATTAAAGAGGGCGAAGCTTAGACATTTAGAGTGTGTGGTAGTTCCTTTCGGTTTGGTTTCTGTAGTACTTGAAGCCCATGAATCCGATGGCCAGAAGACCCAGGGTTAGTATGATCCCACCAATGAAACTGGCTCCATCAAACCTGGAATAGATGCAATTAGAAATTAGATTTAGAGAGTTAACTTTAATGAGCGTTTCTGCAACTGAGTGTAACGCCGAGATTCAGAGACGATTTTTTTAGTCTTAGCTCGAGCTAAACAAGGCGAAAATTTATGGATCTTGACATACGAAAGTTCGAACTATGACTTAAAAATCGTCTCTGAATCTCGGCCTCAGTCTTACAGATCAGAACCCGCAGCAAAAAAAAAAAAATTGTCTGAAATTTAAAAATTTCGAGGTTACCGTTTTTTCTATACTGTCATGTTCTTCGCCTAAGTTCAATACCCATACGGAATATTAAGACTGTCTAAAGTTGCCATACAAAGCTATAAGACCTATCAAAATCGACTTTTTCATCTGGTCTGCAGTCTTTCAAAATAGTACAAAACCCTATTTGCGAACTAGTGAAATCAGCTACATTCTATCAAATGTGAAAACGCGAACTTTGTATGAACATTGTACTAGGTAATTTAAGTATTATGACCCATCATACTTTTTACCCGCCTGCGCCAGAAGGAGGGTAATGTTTTTTTTTATAGTTTAACCTGTTATTAAAAATATAATTCAAGCTAAACAAGTACTGAAAAAATATGAGTTTAGCGTTATTTTCAAACATTTTTTTACTGAGGGAGGAGATTAATATAGAACATATTGTATGCATGTAAATAGCCTATTCTCTCTTCCGTCAAGTTCATGGCATATCATTGAGTATAACTTTCCATCTTGAAGAGATATACCAGATACTGGACTGTACACATAGCAAACAGTAATAAATGACACTAAAATTATCACAAATCGGCATGAAATCTTCCCAACTGATGCAAAATGTTACTCACCCTCTTGCAGCTTCAATTATGTGTGGAGGGGTCTTGCTATCTTCAGTTGGCTTAACAGTGACTGTAGATTTCGGCGTCGATACTTCTGGTACCTTAGTTCCATTTTTAGGTTTCTCTGAAGAAGTTACGTTAGCAGTAGGAGGAACCGTTGGTGATATATCAGCTTTGTTGTCTTCTTTGTGTTCCTCACCCTTTTTATCTGGGGTTGTCTTGTTATCCTCTTTGGGTTTTACTGTATCTGCAGCGTTGTTTGCTGAAGGTGTGGCTTGAGACGTATTTGTTGAGATTTGAGTTTCGTTTGTCGGGACAATTGGAACTTTATTGTTTGTGTCATTTGAGGCAGGTACTTTAGCGGGTTTGCCTGTCTTTGGGTCTGCGGGTGCTGCGGTTGATGCAGGTGCTGCGGGTGATCCAGGTGCAGCTGGTGTTCCAGGTGCCGCGGGTAATCCAGATGCTGGTGGTGATCCAGGTGCTGCGACGGGAGGATTAGGAGCGGGAGGGTTTGAAGCTGGTGCTGGTGCTGCTGGTAGGCCTGTAAATCAACATTAAAATCATATTCAATTAATATAATCATACACTGATATGACTGGATATCATACACTGACAAGCAGTGCAGTGTGCCTATACCGGTTTGTGAAGCTGTCCCTTGCCCTAGATTGGTTAAAAATGTTATCCTATGAGGCATTGTCAGTAAGAATGACAGAAGAAGAAGAAAAAAAAAGTAGTTGATGTGACTAAGAGTTTGGGTTGCAGAATCCTTCAACTGTGATTATCAATCCGTTAGACAAAAGGTGGAAATCTGTGATGAGGTGCCCATGCCCAATAGGGGATTTCTAGTGGATAATAACGATAAAATTTAAGTATCAATTCAGTAGGTAATTAAAAGTTATATCTATCTATTTTGCTGTAGCAATTGCAAATTTATAACTTTCAAAAAAACCTGAGAGAATTTATTTTGTTATTAAAGAGAAACCCTACTTCTCAAATTATATTTCAATAGTAGTTCTGTAAGTCTTACATTTAGTATAAAAGATAGACATACTTTTTGTTATCATCATCTGAAAGGCTGATTCAGTATTCATAGGGTGAAGAGAATCTCTGTGATGGGGATGGACCAGGTCTGCTAGCATAACACTAGTCGGTTTAGGAGTAACAGCCGTTCAGAGGTCGGTTATGGTTACAAAAAATGAATATGCAGGTATAATTATAATATACACTGAAGCTATGCGAACAGTACAAAAACTAGTATATTCTGTCAGTCGGTTTAGGAGTTACGACTGAGAACGGCTGTATCTCCAAAACCGATTGGAATTATGCAGGCAGACCTGGACCATCACCAGAATGCTCTACACCCTATGAATACGGAATCAGCCTTGCAGAAGATGATAACAAAAACTACGTCTATCTCTTATACTAATAGGTTCCTAGAGCCTTAGCAAAATGTACCTCCACGATATTGTCTGTAACTTTTAGTATCATCATTCTATAAATCTTCCTTGAGGGTTTTGCCCGTGTCCCACTGCAGGGCACAGGCCTACTCTCAAGGAGGGTGTATGGGCGTTAGTGCACCACGCTTACCTACCTAATGCGGATTAGTACTTCACATTTGCATCAAAATTTCTTCATCAGCGTGTACAGGTTTCCCCACAATGTTTTCCTTCACCGATTGAGAGCAGTCAGTATTACATACATAACGGAGAAAAATTTTGTAAATGGCATGTCGTCCGTGTGGATTGGACCCTCAAGAATGTGCGTCTATACCTGCTGATGCTCAATACATATTTTTCAAGAATAAAGAACATTAAAAGTATATCGCTTTAATTTTTATGCTATAAAACATATACAATTATAAAGAGATGCACACAACCAAAGATAATGCTCGTAATCAAATTGCAAAATAACATTCCAATCTATTTTATTTTAATTGACTGCCTCATTATGAGATGCAGTCTAATCTAATTAAACTAATTGTTTTTTAGGGTTCCGTACCCAAAGGGTGTCAACGGCTAACACATAATTTAAAAAAGTCAATAATTAAGGGTGGTCTCCCATTCCCCATAGAAGAAAGGCCGCAAAAACAAAAAACTTGTTTTTGTTCTTTCGTAAAAACGGCAATACATACAAACAATCAACTAGTTCATACTCTAAGGCAAAAGAACAAATAATAAAAATCGGTCAAGAGTGTGTCGGACTTTCAATAAGGATCCCGGAGAAAACAAAATTTTTGGGTAATATTGTATTGATAGTACGGAACCCTACGTGCGCGAGTCCGAATCGCACTTTGCCGGTTTTATAAATATACATATTAATAAAGTAAAGTTTTTCACCTTTTACATACATAGGACTTACAATTACAACCATAAATATCTATCTTGAGGTAGTCGGAAATTTGACCTTTCGCCTTTTAATAAAGAAAGTAAGAAAGAGTAAGAAGTAATTAAAACTTTATTGGAATAAACAAATTACCTGTGACTATTATTGCATATTTAAACATTTTTGTTAACCTTGTTTAGAACAGGTCATACAAGTTTTTATTATGGAAGTGAACAAGTCATTAGCATAAATCAAGTTTTGGATATAGGCTGTTTTTTTCTTCTTGGAACTGAAATATGATTTAGTTTAGGAGCAACACAATGCATGTTCAAAGTAGTGAGTTTGCTTAAAGCAATTTTTCATGGGAGACAGGAATATGCATTTGCTTACATTTAACGCCACAATCCTGCCAGAGGGGGTGAGATTAAAATTGGTGGGGGGCAGGGAGAGTCCGTACTGTGTGTAGTACGAGATGCTCTTTCTTATACTGTACTGTACCTAAAGCGTCCCCAGAATGTACAGGCTGGTATCTTATGTCAGAGGGGCAGGGTAGGGAGTGGCCATTCTGTATGTAGAACGATATATTTGTTATTCTGTGCTATTGGTTTGATCGTAGTTCATCCTTTTCAATGAAGTTGCCACAATGCATCTAAGCGAAATCATTAATGTAACTGTCACAAAATGATATCCTAAGTATGTATTTCTTTTTTTGGCTTTATAGTTTGTAACTGTATAAAATCACAGAAGTTGGAAATTCATAATGAATACCAAGTGTTCCTTTGAGATGGTTTAATTGACATACTATGCAATGCAAGGAAATATTTTTTTAATAACCCTTAGAAGATAATTGTTAAAGAAATTTTGAAACAATAAAAAATGAACCAAAATTCACACAGTAACACTTCTCAAGCTTTGAAAGACTGCATTTCATAAGAATTAAGATCATTTGTATAATAGATCCTGTTACATGTTGATAAACAACAATATCCTATAATACAATAATACTACTGGCTTTTCGGTGAACAAAAACATTGTGAGGAAACTTGCATCAATTTCAGGGCATCTTCTTTCTCTTAATGGCTTTTGTCACTTGTGGTGACAATATCAGCCTCATTGGTTTATACAAGGTTGTTGGTCTTATCACTCTAGGGCAATGGACTTACAGCTCTGCTTGACAGAGGGTCAGCGAACCAGCAGTTGAGCTGCCCAGTGTGAGATTTACTTGTGCCTATATACCTAGACCGCAGATCTACATTCCGGACACATTCCAGCATAATGTGTATAAGGTCCTGCACCTTATTGCACACTATGCATAGTGGGGAGGCTTTAATACCCATTAGATGATAGAACAAAGGAGGAAAACATCGTGAGGAAACCTGCATGCTTCAATTTCGAGGCATGTATTGTACCCACTGTCCATTATGTGGCGACGGGCTCACCCCCCGTCACACTGGACAGAGTTTCGGTACTACTGGTGAAACGTGGATGTTCTGATGTTTTAGAATATCTCTGACTACCCCCTCGGGGAATATAGTCGTGAGCATATGCATGCATGCAGATGATAGAACTTATTAACTGAAATATGCCCAGAACGCAGCCTAATTTCAAGGCATGTATTGTAATCCACTGTTCGTTATAAGTGGCGATGGGCTCACTTTCGTCACACTTCACAGAGTTTTGGTACTACTAGTGAAACATGGATGTTCTGAGTTTTCAGAATATCTTTTGAATCCCCTTTTGGGGAATATAGTTGTGAGCATCAACAATATGCATTCAATATATATATAGGCAGTGGCGGATTTGCAGTATTGGCCGCCGTAGGCCCCAGGCCATGTAGTAAGTACCAGCCGCCCCTTTCTCACCACTCATCGTGTAGACTTCATTAGGAATTTACTTAATTGCCAACATTTATCGAAATCGATTCAGAAATTTTAATAATGTACGCATGCCTTATTTTTGTAAGGAAGAGCAGATTTTTTTTGCGATTTTGATGTTGGTCTCATAGAGAAAGTAGTTTAGTTTGACGGTCTGATCATCCCGTTACAAAAGTTTCAGCATATTAAGAAGGACCCTGTATAATATTTAGGTACTTTGAGTTATTTCTCGTTATCATTGGTGAATTTTCTGTCAGTTCGGCCGCCTAAGGCCCGGGCCTTCTGGGCCTTAGGGCAAATCAGCCACTGTATATAGGATGTTAGGGTAGACAGTTACATTACTTTAATGAGCGATACTTTAGAACTTTCCTAAAGGAACAAACGAATCACAAAAACAAATTTCAACTTTTCATATAAACGTTTGATTAGCAGATTGCATTTAGTATGGTAAGTCCAAAATTTGTCTTGCTCATTTGCTGTTTCTGAGAGAACATTGTTCAGTATTATGGGTACAATCATGGGAACAAACCAAGTAATGCAACTGTTTTACCTTACACCCTGTATGACTCAGAATGAAAAAAAATATTGTGCAATTACAATATAAACAGATTGCAGCCCATTCAGCATTTTGCTAATTATTTTTGCATACAAAGAAATAATGAACAAATCTGTATATTATTTATTATTAAAAACAAACATCGTGGCGACCTTCATAAACCAAGGTTGTCTATATGACCAGACACTGATAAATGTTGTTTACTTTTGAACTTTCTAATAATCAATATATATTTTAGCAATTCCCTCATGTCGAACAATTTTTCTAAGAATTCGAAGCCTCATGGAAAATTAATGGCGCAGTATTTGGATAATATATAGATACCTAGATAATTATATGTCTAGGTAATAAGGAAAAACGCTAGATTGTTGGAACTATTTTTGGTTTTAAAGACCAAAAGACTGTCGTAGCGATATTACTTTTCATCCTAAGTAATGTCTAACTGCTTATCTGGCGACATTTTATGTTAAATACGCCAAAGATGCCGTAAGAACATTCCGATCGAACATTGAATAAGATTCGAAGATGCCAGGTTTATAGTCGATTACTCACCTTGCTGACCAGATGGCAGGCTCAGGCACCACGACACCGATAACAAACAGATAAATACAACTTTCTTCATCTTTTTATTACGAAAATAATCAGTCTAACAAATAAGTATCAAAAATTTACAACTACGCCACCTCCGAGCCGACATGAAATAGAATAGAATAGTGTTGTGCATTCGATCGCCCAGAATCAAGCAAAAGAAATCGAACAAAACACAATCGATGTGAGCACAATATCGATTACCAGTTACACAGTTATGTAGCCCATTTTTCTTCGTGTTTTATTTTTGTTTCGTATTGTATATAAATTTCCTGTGAATGGAATGAAATGGGCTAGTAAAAAAATAAAAATGTTACCTAGGGTACCTCTTAATGTAGTTTTCTGAGATATGTAAACTTACCTTACCTACTCAAATATTCTAAAGTACCTAGGAAACTATTTATCGACTCCATTGGCTCACATTTTTTTAAATATAATAATACACGGAACGTGAGGCTTTTTTTCATTCGTCACATCAGCACATCTAATATGATTTCTTTAAACGCCCGCGACGCGCCTTTGCTCAATGGAATATAACCTGTTCCCGCGCTTTTTGTAGAGCGAAAGCCGCGTTCGCTGCGACAAGTAGTATGGGATAAAGCCGAGTCGCTCGCAAGAAGAGAAATCATGCTAGACGTGCAGGTCACATCACATCATGAAGCTGAAAATCAGAGATATTGCATCTGAAAATAGGTATCGTATTGTCTATTATGACATCGTGTCGTCTCGCCGTCTCGTTGTCATTTTCGATGTCGATTACGAGTTACGAGCTAGGTACTTCTGACACTAGCTTTAGGGGAACCACCTTGAGATCAAAGGGTACTTATAGTCCGTTTCATAACGTATGAAATAGCTCTATCTCACTCTAGCATACATTACCTTCGTCTGCTTTTTCTCTTTCGTATTGGCACTTCGAGTAATTTTCACACGCAATGGACATTCGATCAAATTTTCACACGCAATGGACATTCGATCATGATTTTGAACGCGTGTGTGTGTGACTTTCAAAAATCGCACTCCTGCGCACCATAAGGATGCAAAGTTCGGCAAAAAAGGCCGTGAAAGTGGTTTGCCGGCTATTGAAAGTAAGACAATGCCTTGTACTACAGTTGCGGTAACGGAAGATGGGTAAATAAATATTGTTAGCGGGTTTCGTTTCTATGAACCTTGAACCAAGATTAGCTTCATGTAGGAGGGTGGTTATTGCTTAGAAAAATGTTTGTGGTGGAAATAAATGATTTATTATTTATACAACGTGTTAATGAATAAGCGCAAAACCTCATACACCCCAACTGATTTATGACAAAATAATTAGATTGAATCAACAATTTCATTATTTTGATAGTTCAAATTTAAAGTTATTCGCATTTTAAGTTTTCAGGCAAAAATGTTTTGTTACCATTTTAACAATGAATGAAAGCGCTAGCGTGCTCATGTTGTATACATTTTAAGAATCTTGTTTTAGTAGTCAGTAGGGTGAGTGTGCCCGTGCGGTGGGTGGTGATCGAGTTCAGTAAATTTTAAATTTTACAAACAAATTATTTCATATTTTGTTTAAAAGATACCTATGTTGAAAACAAGATAATTCGATTATGCTCTCGATTCTAAACAAACTACTTTCTATTTTTGCGTTAATTCATTAACACGTTGTATGTGGCATTCTTCGTTTGAAAGGGTGTAAAATGCGTTAAATTTTATTAAAGGCATCCCCTTTCAATATTCAGACCATCAAAGAAACCACAGAACATTATAATGTTCTATGAAACAAACTGAACAACGTAGGTAAGGTAACCTAAAGTAAAAGCTAATCGAGTGAAGTAAGCACCGCGTTAGCTGGAGACCAATTGCACTAATTTAAACCATCGAAGTTCTATTCTTATCCAATTTCAGTTCTAATCACAGTGCAATACAATTACTATTCAACTGTGCTGAATTCCGCATTGCGCTAAACTCTATTTAACTGACAGTGACAGCCTTTAACGTCTGAGCGACCTGTCAAAACGGCTCTAACGGCTGTCATGAGCTTTACTGCGATTAGCGTAATACCAAATGTGTCAAAACTTATGGTTCGTACGTAGTCCAGTCACGGTTCAATCACCGAATATTTACGGCTATTGTAGCCCAGAACTCTTTAGAATTATATACAACGTGTTAATGAATTAACGCAAAACTAGAAAGTAGTTTGTATAGGATCAAGAGCAGAATCGAATTATCGTGGTTTCAAAATAGGTTATTTTTTTCAAAATATAAAATAAATAGTTTGTAAAATTAAAAATTTACTGAACTCCATCTCAACCCACCACTCGGGCACTCTCAACCTACTTACTACCAAAACAAGATTATTAAAATGTATACATGAGCACGTTAGCGCTTTCATTCATTGCTGAAATGATAACAAATCATTTTTGCCCCAAAACTTACAATGCGAATAACTTTAAATTTTATCTATCAAAGTAATTAAATTATTGTTTCAATCTAATTATTTTGCTATAAATCAGTTTGGGTGTATGAGGTTTTGCGCTTATTCATTAACACGTTGTATAAGTACAATAATTAAAAACAGAAACTTTGAACGAGCGAAGGGAGCTCGAATTTTCTCTGCTCTACGAATTGGTCCCAAAGAGCTCAAATGTCCCGAATTTGCCGGCTCTAGTAATGTGCCTTGCATTTGATAATTTCGCGCGCTATTAAAATTTGTCAACTGCTTAGGTACCTACATCGGCAGCAGGGCAACTTATAAATAAACCTGCATGCGTAGCATGCTACACGAGATAAAAGGCGTGATACAGCCGTATCACGTGTAACATGCTACGGCTTCTGGTAGATACTAGGTACTACTATACCTGGTTTGTACTAGACTAGTACCTTTACCTACTTACAAATGCAACACAATCTGATAATTTGTTTTTTGTGTTCCATATAGTACTTATACCTTATAGGTACTTACCTAGTCTCTTCATCTGAGCTAATTATCTGAATTCTGAATCAGCTAGTCCATTTAGGTGCCAGTTTAATAAAAGAGGTCAATTTAAAATGTCACCAATTGAGTCAACGAGATGCGCGCCATGCACTCCTGCACGTCTAGCATGATTTCTCTACTTGCGCGCGACTCGGCTTATTCCCATACTACAAGTCGCGGCAAGCGCGGCTTTCGCTCTCCGAAACGCGCAGAAACAGGTTATTTTCTATGCAGCGAAGGCGCGTCGCACGCGTGTAGAGAAATCATGCTAGATGGGCTGAAGTAGGTATGATTTTTGAAAGTCAAATCAGCAGCAGAAAGATGCATATCTCCATAGTAATATTAACATTTTCAACTGCTGAGTTCAAAGTATGAGTTTGAAAAAATTGCACTCCAGGACCCCGACCCTTATTCAATTTCAGTTCTAATCACATTGAAATCCAGTAACTATTCAACTTGACTTATTTACTATGTGATTGTCAGCTGAAACGTCTGAGCGTGAGCGATCTGTCAAATGATTAGCACGATAAAAGTAGAGCTTCTCCAGTGGTCCAATCACGGTTCAGTGTAGATTTATTTAGGCCCAGGACCTCTATCGTGCTAATATAACATATAAGTTTTATCCTCATTCAATTTCAGTTCTAATCACATTGCAGGTAATCCAGATACAATTCAACTGTGTTTTGGCTAAACTTGACTTATTTACCTACTATGTGATTGATACTTATATCACAGAATAGGTAATAGTACATTCTACATACAGAACGGCCACTCCCCGCCCCCCTCTGACTTCAGATACCCCACCTCACCTCACACTTCCTGGGGACACTTGGGAGCCGAGGAAGGGAATGCAGTCAGGAGTTCAGTTTCATGGGTAGACTCTGGATGCTAATGATATCAATTTCACCCTATACAATGGCTACGGAACCCTATCATGGGCGAATCCGGAAGGCTCTTGGCCGGTCTTTTTGTTGAGAGAGTATAGTTAACAAGTAAACACAAGGCATAACAATATTGCAAAAATAGTAATTGAAAAACTTAAAAATTTTATAAATGTTCCTCTAGATAATATATACAAGGTGTTACAAAAATACAAATAAACATTTAAGGGGTGGTTTAGACCATCAAACTGAACAACTTTCACTATGGGACCAACATCGAAATCGCAAAAAAAAATCTGATGTTCCATACTAAACTACAAATCTACTCTAGCTAAATGTATGGGACAGGTGATTTTTTTTTTCGCGATTTTGATGTTGGTCCCATAGTGAAAGTTGTTCAGTTTGATGGTCTAAACAATCCCCCAAAAAGTTAAAAAAAAATATTTTTACTTTTGTAACACCCTGTATAAACAAAATCCCATTGCTATCGAGCCATTTAGAACACATTTTTAATTTTAATTAGCTTTGAGAACATCCCTAAAAGCCTTATGGGAACAAAATAAAACTTTACAGAGCTATCCCTCGCTCTAGGATAGCGAGAAGTGAGAACAATAGGCGTTGAATAAATTAATCTTCCTGGCAGAAACTAGGAAATCACAGGAAAACGTTAATTTGCAATTCCTCTACGACGCCACCCGTTGCCTTAATGCGCTATTAAGGCTATTAGGGTTGCTTCAGTTCTTTTATTTCTATTTTTTCAAGGTGTGTACTGACTGTGCCCACTACTGCCCACTAAGAGGATATGTGAAAAAAATTGGATTCTTCAAAGCATCAGATATCATGAAGTACTAACAGTAGGAGTATGATTTCAGGATATGTGTAAATTGAACATATTATTAAAATTTTGATTGCCACCAAAACACGATTAAGACAAATTTTCTCGATAGAAAAACAAGCCAAAGTAGCCTCCGTCTTTATCTATAAACGCTTGGAACTGCTAAACGGTGAATAATAGAAACACGAGACTTGATTTAAAAAATAGAGATTGATATTTTATAAATTTTGATTGCAGCAGAAATTAACTTACATAAATAGTAAAATCACAACTAAATAAAGTTTGTTTTGGCGCTTACGTCGTTTTATTTAGTCAGGCGCGCGCGCCGCCCCATCTCTTTCTCTCGCGTCAGGCAGTAATATAAGCTATCACAATCTATTAAAAAGCTCAGTCGGCTGTGGCCTTTGCCCGCGTCAGACCTGCGTTCGCATGCCCAATTTCCGAATTACGATTCATTATCCAGCTTACGTGTAAATATTATAGTGTAATATATTAAATACAATCTAAAATAAATTCGAGGCCATAGCAGCTTCACATTTAAGAGAATATAATTCGGAGCGCGCTCCATACAAACGAAGTCTGGTGATATTTTCAATATTTACCAATTAAAGTCAATGAAATTTTTCAGAAAAAATCTAAAAACTAATCTCTATGCTTGTATGAAGTCAGATTTTCGTTAAAATGTATAGTTTTAAAGTTACAATACCTCAAAGATTTCCATACAAATCTTAAATTAATTCTAGCATTAAAACTGTATATTTTAACGAAAATCTGACTTCATACAAGCATAGACATTAGTTTCTAGATTGTTTCTGCAAATTTTTCATTTACTGATTGGTTAGTATTGAAAATATCACCAGACTTCGTTTGTATGCAGCGCGCATTTACGCATTCGGAATAAACTTCTCTTAAGTATATTTCTCACTCAAATATGTATAGCAGTTTTTTTGGACTTCATAGACCAAGAGCTAGCTGTTATTATCTTTAAGTCGTCGTAATTTTCGGTGTTCGTGTTTTTCAATTTCTTCAAATAATTAAATTTATTTGTCATAATGGAATCTGGTTATAAACGTATTTATGAACCGTTGTCAGTATTTTTACCGAGTTGAAGGATTCTATTGCTCCGGAACATCTTGCCTGGTATGAGAGTTTGAAAACTCTGTGGCCCTTAATTGTATGGATAGTCAGTATGGTGAGCCAGGCTGAAGGGCAGGGTAGGGAAGGCGGGTGGTCGCAGAGAGTTTCTTCTTTCAAGTTGTTTCTTTCTTGAGTGCTGGATCCGGAATGAATCTACGCCGATTTGGCGCCATTTTATATCATTTTCAAGCGACCACCCCTCCTTACCCCGCACTCTTGCCCTGAATACAAATCTCTTTATTTCTCATACAATCTTAATTTCTACGCTTACAAACCAATATAATTATATAGTTAAGATACTTATTTTCTTATTCTAAAAATAGCAGGTGCATCATCCGCCGGTGCATAACAGAGTCCAGAACGAAAAGGAAAGGTACAATATTTATATGACCCCGGCCCCCGCTTCCTCATAACACAGGTTCCGGACGCCGGGGCCCCCCTCGCTCGCCTGTATGCGCTGACAGAGATGGAGCGTTCTGTCTCTTTCTAACAATTATTTCTAATAGGATTCTACCCCTTCTAATGAGGTAGTGAAGCTTATTGGCATAACTTCTAATTGGAATTTATAAGTTCTAACTCGATTCTAATTGTTTTATTTACTTGTGCTATGCGTTAATTTTATTAGGGAAGTGTACCTAATCTAATCTGGGGTAGAAATCACTAGAGAAATCAAATAAGAATCCTATTGGAACTATTTACATAACTTATGCGCTAAGCCCTAATTCTAATAAGAAAATTTTATTTATTGAAATGAACACTTAACCTACACTTATCCTACTAGTATAAAAGGGTATATAAAACGAAATAAACAAAGTAATGTAAAAAACTATGTACAAAGGTAGTCAATTCAGGTTCTGTCGTGCACATTTCTCCCGCCGTCGCAGCTCTGCGATCCAACCTGTAGCACGACGATCCTCTTGGTCGGTCTCCGGAGGACATGCCCGTTGCTGGTTACGACTTCCACGATCCTCACCTCGCCGTCTCGACCTGGGTAGACCGCGACGATCCTTCCTGTCGGCCATGTGTTGCGGGGCAGGGTGGGGTCGCAGACGAGTACCAGGTCGCCGATAGCGTGCGCTGGTCGTGTGAGGCTCCCGCCGGTGTTGGAGTAGAGGCTGGTACTCTTTGACCTGGCTCCAGAAGACGTCCGCCATCGTTGAGCGCGCTGCGCTTGCGCGCGGTTTGGTCGTTTGGGTCCCAACAGGATGTGGTTGGGTGTAAGCGCCTCCGGTTCTTCTGGGGTCACCGCCACGTGTGTGAGTGGGTGGGAGTTGACGGTGTTCTCCGCCTCGGCGAGCAGGGTGAGCAGTGTCTCGTCGCTAGGGTACTGCTCGTGGAGTTTGACGCGCAGTGCCTCCTTCACGGTGCGTACCATGCACTCCCACGCGCTGTCCATGAAGGGGGAGGCCGGGGGTACGTAGCGGCAGGTGATGCGCCGCGCCGTCGCCTCCTCGCTGACCGCCGCCAGCGCGGCCTTGGCGAGCTCCTTCTCCGCAGCCTTGAAGCACGTCGCGTTGTCACTCCATAGCTCCTTAGGCACTGCTCTTCGTGCCACGAACCTCCTCAGGTCGCCGGTCGCCGGAGACGTAGGCTTCGCTCTTCGTATCTTGCATAGTTGACAGTGTTTGATGACGTTCACGCACCGTCGGTCGTATCTTCAGTACCCATAGTCGCTGCTGTAGCTCATTCACGACGGTTTCGATACCGCCATGTAGTCGCTCGTGTACGTGTTGTATGTACAGTCGCGTGAAGTAGTGTTTCCCGTCGAGTACGGTCGGGCTCGCAGTGTCTTCAACGATGTCAGGTGCTACGTGGATTCTTCCTTTGAGCCATCTTTGCCGACGACCACTGATAGCGCCGACAGCTTGTCTCCCGGCTGAGGCGCCGCGCCGCTCCTTACTCGACGTAAATCTTCGGAAAGACAATCTTCTTGTACAGGTTTCCACCATAGTTTCTCAGCGCGAATGAGATAGTGCGTTTCGATACCGATGGTGTTGCTATCTCATTTCTTCACGTACGGTGTCTCGTTCTTGCGTATTTTCTTATCAATCTTTGAATCAGAGTCGTTTTTATTGTTTTCTTTCGTTCGTTTGCGCTTCGTAGCCAATACTGTTTCATTTTTCTTCTTTCGACATAAATTGACGAACTGTAGCATGCGCACCGTAACTCGTAGCAAAAGTGGGAACGACGAAAATCGCTCGATTCGAGGTAGGTGAGCGTGGTCAGGTCGCTGGTGGGTGACGTGACAAGTCCCCTCTCTTCTCCTGTCTTCGGTGCTTCTGTCTTCGTCTCTTGTGGCCATTCACGTTCGTGGTTTCGTAGGAAGCTCGGCCCGTTGTACCATCGGACCTCGCTCCCGCCGATAGAGACCGTGGCGCCGCCCGAGTTGGCGGAAAATTGCTGTACTACTGAATTTGTATTGGACACCCATCCGCATAGCTCGAAGCCGGCTTGCCGATGAATGTAGTCGACTGATTTCGATACTTCTTTGACTTCTTTTTCGGTCGGAAAACTTGTTGTGTAGTCGTCCATGTAGTGGTTCTTTTCAATGGCTCGCGCGGCTGCAGGATACTTTTCTTTGAAGTCTGAAGCATTTCTATTCTTCACGTATAGCGCGGTGCATGGTGATGACGAAATCGCATTACAACTCCCGGCAGAGATTGCAGCAAGTCTGGACCGCAGAGTAGCATATCGTTCAGGCTGCGTCCGGCTGTCTTCGCTGTGGCGTTGTGTACTACTCTTATCTTCGGTTTCGCGGGGTTAATGACCGCGAAGTGGGGTAGGTACCATGTTTTATTTGGCACCGGCGGTGTGGTAGCTTCCTCGGCGTAGCCCAAAGTGAAGAGGGTTTGCATTCTTTCTTCATATTTCTTTTTCAGGTCTTCATCTCGGTCTAGTTTCTTCTCTAGGTTGTGCAGCCGTTTGAGTGAGTTTTTGTAGTTGTTCGGAATCTTCATGTCGTATTCTTTCCATATAAGTATTGTTTTGAAGCGTCTGTCGGGCAGGCGGTGACTGGTTTCATTCAATATCTTCAATGCGCGCTGCTCAGGGTCACTATTCTGTACTCGTTTTTCTATCCCGATTGATTCAAACTCGAAATAATTCTTCATCATCTTCTTTCGTGTATAGTTATTGAAATTATGTATTTTCATTAATAACGCCAAATAATATTATACAGGGTGTAAGGAAAAGTATAATTTTACTATGGGAGCAAACCGTTATGGGAGTTACAACTCTTTGCGTTCTACCTATCTATCTCAAGAACGGTTAACTATTATAAATGACCAAATTTGAAGAAAATTTAAAGTTCTACAATTTTTTTTAAAACTTCAAAGGTCATTTAGAGCATAGAAAAGAAGATATTTCCTAAAGACCTGTTTTTTGACATTTTACCTTGAATCTTTTGACCTGCATAAACGAGATTTTATGTGACATTTGACCTAACATATTGGATGTCATAACGATGATTTAAAGAAGTTTGTAGCTTATTATCTCTCAATCCGAGGTTGACCCTTTTTTTCACCTAATTTTCCTGGGGTACTAGGAGAAACAGTGATAATGAAAAACAAAACGGAACAAAACATTAAATTTGAAACGTAGGCAGGAACATACCAGAAGTATGAGAGAAAAGAAAAGGTAATAAGTTGTAAATAATTTTCCAGCACTCTGTGACCTAAACCTGCATATACGTTTAGCACCCTTGCTAGTGCTCGGGTGCTAACTTCACGCTGTGCAATAATGAACTACTTAAGTCACACTTATCGTAATGTACTAATGTAAATAAATGTTGATTTTAGGTCGTAAGATAAATATTATTAGTGATTTTGTAAATAAATGTTGATTTACCATTTTAAAATTCATTCATAACCTGTTATAATATCCTGCATCATCCTCATCCTTCAATGCTATGCCATGCATCTGAGGGATGCGAGGTATTTTAGAATTACCTATGGATTTTAAAATAGGTTTATGAGTGTTATACAATTTCTCAACCTGAAAGTTCTTGTGGTATCGAGAATAACTGAGATTAATGCAGTATTACGAAACTTATTTTTTCACGTTCTTCTTACATTTTTGTTGACGGCGTAAAATAACTTCCAGGTTTCATCTAGATAGTCGGTATGTTTTGACCATAGAATGTTTTGACTTGTATTATATCAATTACAAGTACAAAATAAGAAGTTGAATTGATTTGATTACGGGACCTAAAGACGTAAAGCCTAACCAAGAACCGAACCGAAGACCAACAGGTAGCTCTCGTACTATAAAGTAGAACAAAATCCTGTAATGATTGTTTTTTTCCTTCTAGATAGGTACAGTGATTTTCGGTATGATATTAATGAGTTTTAAGTTTTTTAAGTGAAATCAATTAAAGAGTATCGTTAGTTAGGTATTGTTTCTATCTATAAATTGGTTGTCCGTAATTGATCCTGTAACAAATTAATAATTGATCAAGGAGGATAAATAGAACGATTCTTAATTATAATATATTGTGTTTTTTCATACGACAAAAGGTACTAATAATATATTAACAGCGAAGCGTCTCCTACGCATTTTGAGTGATTTGATTTTCGCGGGCTAGTGCGCGACGATGTTCAGGTAGCGGGGCGCGGGGCGCTTGCTGCGCTAAGCCACGCCCATTTCGCTTCAATTATTTTTCGACATAGGCCCCTAACCACTGTCCATCAAAAGTGGCGACGGGTTCACTAGGTACAGTACCTATAGGTACCCGGTAAACATCTAGAAAAATGGTCGGTGGTGAGGGGTATGCGAAGTAGCGCTTTCGCCTATAAATTTTATTCTGCGCAGTCAAGGCTGTCAAGGTCTTGTTCAAGATGGTTGCCGGCTAATACACCTGTCTCAATGGAGCACAGCTAGTGAAATGTGGTTATTTAGTATTTAATTATAACATTTACTCATCAAATAACATTTAATTATTACATACAGGGTGTTAGTGACAGCCTAGCAAATACTGAAACGGTGAATTAAGACGTTCAAACTGAACAACTTTCACTGTGGAGGCACCCTCAGGAAACGCGAGAAAAAATCAGCTGTTTCATACATTTGATTCGAGTACGTACAGCTCTTTTGTTTGGAGCAGCTGATTTTTTTCACGCTTCCTGAGGGTGGCTCCATAGTGAAAGTTGTTCAGTTTGATGGTCTGAACTCACCGTTTCAGTATTTACTAGTCTCTTACAGCCTGTATAACATCAACTCGTGGATTATAGTCGTGAGCATAATTTATGCCTGCATAGATAGATACCTACGTTAATTAATTAATGTTTGATCTGTTTGATATACCTACCTAATGTTCTCATGTAAGCATTACTTACATATAATTTAATTAATAGGGTTAGTGGCAGCCCTGCCAAAGCCAGAGAAACAGTGAACGCCTTCATAAACTATTTACATACACTACATACCTAAGCTTAATGCCTACGACGACGGCCACCAGCGTTATTTCTTGATCCCATAGACAGAGATGAGCTCAAAACGTTGGCTTTTGATTGAACAAAAAAATATCAGCTGTCCCATACTAAACTGCAATACCTACTCGATTCAAACGTATGGGACAGCTGATATATTTTGTTCTGACAGGTTTGCTCCCATAGTAAAAGTTGTTCAGTTCCATGGGTAGAGACGTTCATTAAAGTTAAGGCATATGCTCACGACTATATTCCCCGAGGGGGTAGTCAGAGATATTCTGAAACCACAGAACATCCACGTTTCACTAGTACCGAAAATCTGTCCAGTGTGACGGGGAGTGAGCCCGTCGCCACTAAAGTTAATCCTCCATTAAATCTCTGGCTAGCTTTTACTACGTCAACAAGACAAAAAGTGACAGCAAGAGATTTAACGGAGGATTAACTATAATGAACGTACGTGCAACTGGCAGTTTGTGGTTTAAAGGTTAATGATTCTTTTCCTTACACCTTTTATAATGTACCTTCTTACCTATAGGTACCTCACTTCCGCATGCAATTTAATCCTGGAAATAAGTCCTGATCTTTCCCCCATTGTCCTTAATGAGCGGTATGGAATTCGATAACCACCTCCGAAGGCATAAGCTCTTCCAACTCGGTGGCATGCCAATGCAAAAATTGCCATTCCTAGCGCGTTTCATAGGATCATAGAGCAGGGTTACAGGTACGTAGCTTTTATTATAAATAAAGTTTATGAGCTGTAATGGCTTTTTCTTCAGATGTGGCTGGATCTAGATAGTTAAGTACAGGTAAATAAAATCCGGTCAAGTGCGAGTCGGGCTACTCGCGCACCGAGGGTTCCGTACCACACCACCACGCAACGTATTAACTTACAGAAAAGTTTTGTTTTTTTCGGGACCTTTAGTGCGAGACTGACTCACACTTGTTTTTATAGAGTTTGCTCTATAATCACTCCAAGTTTGACGGTTGTATGTATGTCCGTTTTAACGATAGGGCGAGAAGAAAAAACGTTGATAAATACTAGTTTCTTGTATGAGGACCCCCCTTAAATTTTAACTTTTTGTCAGTTTTACCATTTGTTAGCAAATCCACCATAATAACGCATATTCTATGAAAATTTCAACTGTCTAGCTATTACGGTTCCTAAGTTACAGCCCTAAATAGGTAGGAAAGACAGACATACAGACAGACATTAACGGATGTAAGGACAACGTAGGCTTATATTGGTCCCGTTTTCACCCTTTGCTACTAGTAGACCATGTTTTTCTTTTATTTCTAATGTAAAAGAATATAAATGTTTAACAAATGACATAAAAAATTGTATACAAACGTGTTAATGAATTAACGCAAAACTAGAAAGTAGTTTGTTTAGAATCGAGACCAGAATCGAACTATCGTGTTTTCAACATAGGTATTTTTTTTCAAAATATTAAATAATTTGTTTGTAAGATTTAAAATTTACTGAACTCGATCTCAAACCACCGCTCGGACACTTTTACCCTACTTACTAACAAAACAAGATTCTTAAAATGTATCCATGAGCACGTTAGCGCTTTCATTGATTGCTGAAATGATAATAAATCATTTTTGCCTCAAAACTTAAAATGCGAATAACTTTATATTTTAACTATAAAAATAATGAAATTATTGTTTCAATCAAATTATTTTGCTATAAATCAGTTTGGGTGTATGAGGTTTTGCGCTTATTCATTATCACGTTTTATACTATATTTTGTCAATTTTACATTAATTTTTTAAATTATTTACGAACATTTTTAATTGGATTTGCAATCAAAATGATAATTAGAATTATAATCTATACCTATAGTATAAAAGAAAAAAAAACGCCTGTTATAAATTATTTAGGTACTTTCGCCATACAAGCGCACCGTAACTTTACCTACTGGAATAGATGTTGGTGTCGGAGGGGGATGCAGCCGGGTGATCTTCGTTCCCTTGGCAAAGTCATCAGCTGGATCCATAAATCACACTTCTTATGTTCATTTGTTTTTTGAAGACTTCGAAGTACCTACACTTTTCTTAAGGCGCCATAGTAGGACGAAATACCTTGGAGGTATCTTTTATTTTTAATTTTTCGACTAGATATACAATTTACCGAAACTAAAGTCATACCTCAGTATTCTTGGATAGTTTATCTAATGAAATCATAAAATGAATACACGATTGGAATTACTTCACTCGATTGAAAATCGTCACAACGATGACGTATTTTCATGTATTTTAAATTTTTTTTGTTTTAGAAGAAATTAAAATAGGTAGTTTCAGATTTTTGGTATTTGTACTCACA
>CAWUQF010000055.1:12500-70000 GCA_963924505.1 Agonopterix alstromeriana
AACCTAACCTAACCTAACCTAACCTAACCTAACCTAACCTAACCTAACCTAACCTAACCTAACCTAACCTAACCTAACCTAACCTAACCTAACCTAACCTAACCTAACCTAACCTAACCTAACCTAACCTAACCTAACCTAACCTAACCTAACCTAACCTAACCTAACCTAACCTAACCTAACCTAACCTAACCTAACCTAACCTAACCTAACCTAACCTAACCTAACCTAACCTAACCTAACCTAACCTAACCTAACCTAACCTAACCTAACCTAACCTAACCTAACCTAACCTAACCTAACCTAACCTAACCTAACCTAACCTAACCTAACCTAACCTAACCTAACCTAACCTAACCTAACCTAACCTAACCTAACCTAACCTAACCTAACCTAACCTAACCTAACCTAACCTAACCTAACCTAACCTAACCTAACCTAACCTAACCTAACCTAACCTAACCTAACCTAACCTAACCTAACCTAACCTAACCTAACCTAACCTAACCTAACCTAACCTAACCTAACCTAACCTAACCTAACCTAACCTAACCTAACCTAACCTAACCTAACCTAACCTAACCTAACCTAACCTAACCTAACCTAACCTAACCTAACCTAACCTAACCTAACCTAACCTAACCTAACCTAACCTAACCTAACCTAACCTAACCTAACCTAACCTAACCTAACCTAACCTAACCTAACCTAACCTAACCTAACCTAACCTAACCTAACCTAACCTAACCTAACCTAACCTAACCTAACCTAACCTAACCTAACCTAACCTAACCTAACCTAACCTAACCTAACCTAACCTAACCTAACCTAACCTAACCTAACCTAACCTAACCTAACCTAACCTAACCTAACCTAACCTAACCTAACCTAACCTAACCTAACCTAACCTAACCTAACCTAACCTAACCTAACCTAACCTAACCTAACCTAACCTAACCTAACCTAACCTAACCTAACCTAACCTAACCTAACCTAACCTAACCTAACCTAACCTAACCTAACCTAACCTAACCTAACCTAACCTAACCTAACCTAACCTAACCTAACCTAACCTAACCTAACCTAACCTAACCTAACCTAACCTAACCTAACCTAACCTAACCTAACCTAACCTAACCTAACCTAACCTAACCTAACCTAACCTAACCTAACCTAACCTAACCTAACCTAACCTAACCTAACCTAACCTAACCTAACCTAACCTAACCTAACCTAACCTAACCTAACCTAACCTAACCTAACCTAACCTAACCTAACCTAACCTAACCTAACCTAACCTAACCTAACCTAACCTAACCTAACCTAACCTAACCTAACCTAACCTAACCTAACCTAACCTAACCTAACCTAACCTAACCTAACCTAACCTAACCTAACCTAACCTAACCTAACCTAACCTAACCTAACCTAACCTAACCTAACCTAACCTAACCTAACCTAACCTAACCTAACCTAACCTAACCTAACCTAACCTAACCTAACCTAACCTAACCTAACCTAACCTAACCTAACCTAACCTAACCTAACCTAACCTAACCTAACCTAACCTAACCTAACCTAACCTAACCTAACCTAACCTAACCTAACCTAACCTAACCTAACCTAACCTAACCTAACCTAACCTAACCTAACCTAACCTAACCTAACCTAACCTAACCTAACCTAACCTAACCTAACCTAACCTAACCTAACCTAACCTAACCTAACCTAACCTAACCTAACCTAACCTAACCTAACCTAACCTAACCTAACCTAACCTAACCTAACCTAACCTAACCTAACCTAACCTAACCTAACCTAACCTAACCTAACCTAACCTAACCTAACCTAACCTAACCTAACCTAACCTAACCTAACCTAACCTAACCTAACCTAACCTAACCTAACCTAACCTAACCTAACCTAACCTAACCTAACCTAACCTAACCTAACCTAACCTAACCTAACCTAACCTAACCTAACCTAACCTAACCTAACCTAACCTAACCTAACCTAACCTAACCTAACCTAACCTAACCTAACCTAACCTAACCTAACCTAACCTAACCTAACCTAACCTAACCTAACCTAACCTAACCTAACCTAACCTAACCTAACCTAACCTAACCTAACCTAACCTAACCTAACCTAACCTAACCTAACCTAACCTAACCTAACCTAACCTAACCTAACCTAACCTAACCTAACCTAACCTAACCTAACCTAACCTAACCTAACCTAACCTAACCTAACCTAACCTAACCTAACCTAACCTAACCTAACCTAACCTAACCTAACCTAACCTAACCTAACCTAACCTAACCTAACCTAACCTAACCTAACCTAACCTAACCTAACCTAACCTAACCTAACCTAACCTAACCTAACCTAACCTAACCTAACCTAACCTAACCTAACCTAACCTAACCTAACCTAACCTAACCTAACCTAACCTAACCTAACCTAACCTAACCTAACCTAACCTAACCTAACCTAACCTAACCTAACCTAACCTAACCTAACCTAACCTAACCTAACCTAACCTAACCTAACCTAACCTAACCTAACCTAACCTAACCTAACCTAACCTAACCTAACCTAACCTAACCTAACCTAACCTAACCTAACCTAACCTAACCTAACCTAACCTAACCTAACCTAACCTAACCTAACCTAACCTAACCTAACCTAACCTAACCTAACCTAACCTAACCTAACCTAACCTAACCTAACCTAACCTAACCTAACCTAACCTAACCTAACCTAACCTAACCTAACCTAACCTAACCTAACCTAACCTAACCTAACCTAACCTAACCTAACCTAACCTAACCTAACCTAACCTAACCTAACCTAACCTAACCTAACCTAACCTAACCTAACCTAACCTAACCTAACCTAACCTGAACCTAACCTAACCTAACCTAACCTAACCTAACCTAACCTAACCTAACCTAACCTAACCTAACCTAACCTAACCTAACCTAACCTAACCTAACCTAACCTAACCTAACCTAACCTAACCTAACCTAACCTAACCTAACCTAACCTAACCTAACCTAACCTAACCTAACCTAACCTAACCTAACCTAACCTAACCTAACCTAACCTAACCTAACCTAACCTAACCTAACCTAACCTAACCTAACCTAACCTAACCTAACCTAACCTAACCTAACCTAACCTAACCTAACCTAACCTAACCTAACCTAACCTAACCTAACCTAACCTAACCTAACCTAACCTAACCTAACCTAACCTAACCTAACCTAACCTAACCTAACCTAACCTAACCTAACCTAACCTAACCTAACCTAACCTAACCTAACCTAACCTAACCTAACCTAACCTAACCTAACCTAACCTAACCTAACCTAACCTAACCTAACCTAACCTAACCTAACCTAACCTAACCTAACCTAACCTAACCTAACCTAACCTAACCTAACCTAACCTAACCTAACCTAACCTAACCTAACCTAACCTAACCTAACCTAACCTAACCTAACCTAACCTAACCTAACCTAACCTAACCTAACCTAACCTAACCTAACCTAACCTAACCTAACCTAACCTAACCTAACCTAACCTAACCTAACCTAACCTAACCTAACCTAACCTAACCTAACCTAACCTAACCTAACCTAACCTAACCTAACCTAACCTAACCTAACCTAACCTAACCTAACCTAACCTAACCTAACCTAACCTAACCTAACCTAACCTAACCTAACCTAACCTAACCTAACCTAACCTAACCTAACCTAACCTAACCTAACCTAACCTAACCTAACCTAACCTAACCTAACCTAACCTAACCTAACCTAACCTAACCTAACCTAACCTAACCTAACCTAACCTAACCTAACCTAACCTAACCTAACCTAACCTAACCTAACCTAACCTAACCTAACCTAACCTAACCTAACCTAACCTAACCTAACCTAACCTAACCTAACCTAACCTAACCTAACCTAACCTAACCTAACCTAACCTAACCTAACCTAACCTAACCTAACCTAACCTAACCTAACCTAACCTAACCTAACCTAACCTAACCTAACCTAACCTAACCTAACCTAACCTAACCTAACCTAACCTAACCTAACCTAACCTAACCTAACCTAACCTAACCTAACCTAACCTAACCTAACCTAACCTAACCTAACCTAACCTAACCTAACCTAACCTAACCTAACCTAACCTAACCTAACCTAACCTAACCTAACCTAACCTAACCTAACCTAACCTAACCTAACCTAACCTAACCTAACCTAACCTAACCTAACCTAACCTAACCTAACCTAACCTAACCTAACCTAACCTAACCTAACCTAACCTAACCTAACCTAACCTAACCTAACCTAACCTAACCTAACCTAACCTAACCTAACCTAACCTAACCTAACCTAACCTAACCTAACCTAACCTAACCTAACCTAACCTAACCTAACCTAACCTAACCTAACCTAACCTAACCTAACCTAACCTAACCTAACCTAACCTAACCTAACCTAACCTAACCTAACCTAACCTAACCTAACCTAACCTAACCTAACCTAACCTAACCTAACCTAACCTAACCTAACCTAACCTAACCTAACCTAACCTAACCTAACCTAACCTAACCTAACCTAACCTAACCTAACCTAACCTAACCTAACCTAACCTAACCTAACCTAACCTAACCTAACCTAACCTAACCTAACCTAACCTAACCTAACCTAACCTAACCTAACCTAACCTAACCTAACCTAACCTAACCTAACCTAACCTAACCTAACCTAACCTAACCTAACCTAACCTAACCTAACCTAACCTAACCTAACCTAACCTAACCTAACCTAACCTAACCTAACCTAACCTAACCTAACCTAACCTAACCTAACCTAACCTAACCTAACCTAACCTAACCTAACCTAACCTAACCTAACCTAACCTAACCTAACCTAACCTAACCTAACCTAACCTAACCTAACCTAACCTAACCTAACCTAACCTAACCTAACCTAACCTAACCTAACCTAACCTAACCTAACCTAACCTAACCTAACCTAACCTAACCTAACCTAACCTAACCTAACCTAACCTAACCTAACCTAACCTAACCTAACCTAACCTAACCTAACCTAACCTAACCTAACCTAACCTAACCTAACCTAACCTAACCTAACCTAACCTAACCTAACCTAACCTAACCTAACCTAACCTAACCTAACCTAACCTAACCTAACCTAACCTAACCTAACCTAACCTAACCTAACCTAACCTAACCTAACCTAACCTAACCTAACCTAACCTAACCTAACCTAACCTAACCTAACCTAACCTAACCTAACCTAACCTAACCTAACCTAACCTAACCTAACCTAACCTAACCTAACCTAACCTAACCTAACCTAACCTAACCTAACCTAACCTAACCTAACCTAACCTAACCTAACCTAACCTAACCTAACCTAACCTAACCTAACCTAACCTAACCTAACCTAACCTAACCTAACCTAACCTAACCTAACCTAACCTAACCTAACCTAACCTAACCTAACCTAACCTAACCTAACCTAACCTAACCTAACCTAACCTAACCTAACCTAACCTAACCTAACCTAACCTAACCTAACCTAACCTAACCTAACCTAACCTAACCTAACCTAACCTAACCTAACCTAACCTAACCTAACCTAACCTAACCTAACCTAACCTAACCTAACCTAACCTAACCTAACCTAACCTAACCTAACCTAACCTAACCTAACCTAACCTAACCTAACCTAACCTAACCTAACCTAACCTAACCTAACCTAACCTAACCTAACCTAACCTAACCTAACCTAACCTAACCTAACCTAACCTAACCTAACCTAACCTAACCTAACCTAACCTAACCTAACCTAACCTAACCTAACCTAACCTAACCTAACCTAACCTAACCTAACCTAACCTAACCTAACCTAACCTAACCTAACCTAACCTAACCTAACCTAACCTAACCTAACCTAACCTAACCTAACCTAACCTAACCTAACCTAACCTAACCTAACCTAACCTAACCTAACCTAACCTAACCTAACCTAACCTAACCTAACCTAACCTAACCTAACCTAACCTAACCTAACCTAACCTAACCTAACCTAACCTAACCTAACCTAACCTAACCTAACCTAACCTAACCTAACCTAACCTAACCTAACCTAACCTAACCTAACCTAACCTAACCTAACCTAACCTAACCTAACCTAACCTAACCTAACCTAACCTAACCTAACCTAACCTAACCTAACCTAACCTAACCTAACCTAACCTAACCTAACCTAACCTAACCTAACCTAACCTAACCTAACCTAACCTAACCTAACCTAACCTAACCTAACCTAACCTAACCTAACCTAACCTAACCTAACCTAACCTAACCTAACCTAACCTAACCTAACCTAACCTAACCTAACCTAACCTAACCTAACCTAACCTAACCTAACCTAACCTAACCTAACCTAACCTAACCTAACCTAACCTAACCTAACCTAACCTAACCTAACCTAACCTAACCTAACCTAACCTAACCTAACCTAACCTAACCTAACCTAACCTAACCTAACCTAACCTAACCTAACCTAACCTAACCTAACCTAACCTAACCTAACCTAACCTAACCTAACCTAACCTAACCTAACCTAACCTAACCTAACCTAACCTAACCTAACCTAACCTAACCTAACCTAACCTAACCTAACCTAACCTAACCTAACCTAACCTAACCTAACCTAACCTAACCTAACCTAACCTAACCTAACCTAACCTAACCTAACCTAACCTAACCTAACCTAACCTAACCTAACCTAACCTAACCTAACCTAACCTAACCTAACCTAACCTAACCTAACCTAACCTAACCTAACCTAACCTAACCTAACCTAACCTAACCTAACCTAACCTAACCTAACCTAACCTAACCTAACCTAACCTAACCTAACCTAACCTAACCTAACCTAACCTAACCTAACCTAACCTAACCTAACCTAACCTAACCTAACCTAACCTAACCTAACCTAACCTAACCTAACCTAACCTAACCTAACCTAACCTAACCTAACCTAACCTAACCTAACCTAACCTAACCTAACCTAACCTAACCTAACCTAACCTAACCTAACCTAACCTAACCTAACCTAACCTAACCTAACCTAACCTAACCTAACCTAACCTAACCTAACCTAACCTAACCTAACCTAACCTAACCTAACCTAACCTAACCTAACCTAACCTAACCTAACCTAACCTAACCTAACCTAACCTAACCTAACCTAACCTAACCTAACCTAACCTAACCTAACCTAACCTAACCTAACCTAACCTAACCTAACCTAACCTAACCTAACCTAACCTAACCTAACCTAACCTAACCTAACCTAACCTAACCTAACCTAACCTAACCTAACCTAACCTAACCTAACCTAACCTAACCTAACCTAACCTAACCTAACCTAACCTAACCTAACCTAACCTAACCTAACCTAACCTAACCTAACCTAACCTAACCTAACCTAACCTAACCTAACCTAACCTAACCTAACCTAACCTAACCTAACCTAACCTAACCTAACCTAACCTAACCTAACCTAACCTAACCTAACCTAACCTAACCTAACCTAACCTAACCTAACCTAACCTAACCTAACCTAACCTAACCTAACCTAACCTAACCTAACCTAACCTAACCTAACCTAACCTAACCTAACCTAACCTAACCTAACCTAACCTAACCTAACCTAACCTAACCTAACCTAACCTAACCTAACCTAACCTAACCTAACCTAACCTAACCTAACCTAACCTAACCTAACCTAACCTAACCTAACCTAACCTAACCTAACCTAACCTAACCTAACCTAACCTAACCTAACCTAACCTAACCTAACCTAACCTAACCTAACCTAACCTAACCTAACCTAACCTAACCTAACCTAACCTAACCTAACCTAACCTAACCTAACCTAACCTAACCTAACCTAACCTAACCTAACCTAACCTAACCTAACCTAACCTAACCTAACCTAACCTAACCTAACCTAACCTAACCTAACCTAACCTAACCTAACCTAACCTAACCTAACCTAACCTAACCTAACCTAACCTAACCTAACCTAACCTAACCTAACCTAACCTAACCTAACCTAACCTAACCTAACCTAACCTAACCTAACCTAACCTAACCTAACCTAACCTAACCTAACCTAACCTAACCTAACCTAACCTAACCTAACCTAACCTAACCTAACCTAACCTAACCTAACCTAACCTAACCTAACCTAACCTAACCTAACCTAACCTAACCTAACCTAACCTAACCTAACCTAACCTAACCTAACCTAACCTAACCTAACCTAACCTAACCTAACCTAACCTAACCTAACCTAACCTAACCTAACCTAACCTAACCTAACCTAACCTAACCTAACCTAACCTAACCTAACCTAACCTAACCTAACCTAACCTAACCTAACCTAACCTAACCTAACCTAACCTAACCTAACCTAACCTAACCTAACCTAACCTAACCTAACCTAACCTAACCTAACCTAACCTAACCTAACCTAACCTAACCTAACCTAACCTAACCTAACCTAACCTAACCTAACCTAACCTAACCTAACCTAACCTAACCTAACCTAACCTAACCTAACCTAACCTAACCTAACCTAACCTAACCTAACCTAACCTAACCTAACCTAACCTAACCTAACCTAACCTAACCTAACCTAACCTAACCTAACCTAACCTAACCTAACCTAACCTAACCTAACCTAACCTAACCTAACCTAACCTAACCTAACCTAACCTAACCTAACCTAACCTAACCTAACCTAACCTAACCTAACCTAACCTAACCTAACCTAACCTAACCTAACCTAACCTAACCTAACCTAACCTAACCTAACCTAACCTAACCTAACCTAACCTAACCTAACCTAACCTAACCTAACCTAACCTAACCTAACCTAACCTAACCTAACCTAACCTAACCTAACCTAACCTAACCTAACCTAACCTAACCTAACCTAACCTAACCTAACCTAACCTAACCTAACCTAACCTAACCTAACCTAACCTAACCTAACCTAACCTAACCTAACCTAACCTAACCTAACCTAACCTAACCTAACCTAACCTAACCTAACCTAACCTAACCTAACCTAACCTAACCTAACCTAACCTAACCTAACCTAACCTAACCAGTCGCGCGTCCCCCGCCGTCCAGGACGCATCGAAAACCTAAGTGCTCCACGTTAAAAATTCATTTGAAGTGGTTAAAGTGCTCCGATTGTGATGTATTATACCTCAAAACTTGCGCGCTGACGCCCCCTTTCTGTATATGCAAGAATTTTTAAAATTGGACACCAACTGTAAGTACAGTGAACGATTAAGTGCCAAATAATAACCTCCGCAGTGATAAAAATCATTTCTGACGGTAAATGTGCCTGGATTGCAGTGAAATTAACCATAAACCTGTGTCTTGAAGCCCTGCTTCTATTAGTGCAAAAATTGTGAAATTCCGTTGAAAACTGTAAGTACATTTCAAGTTTTAGTGAAAAATCTCAAATTTTTCACATAAAAGTGCGTGCGCTGCCCGATTAAGATCGACAACATATTATTTTTATGCTTCTATCCTGTGGGGCATCACCCCGGACAACTGCTCTCCAAATTTGGGATCAATCGCGTGCACCGTTTTCGAGAAAATCCCGAAAAAGCTAAAATCGAGCCGCGGCTTATCTCCGAATCCTGAGGTCTGCGGGTATTTCTGAGGGAGGCATCAGGTCGCCAGTGAAGTCACCTGGCTGGAGGCACCTTCGGATCCATCCGGGGACTTCGGGTTCAGCCGCAAATCGAGTTTTTCGTCTGAAGAAGATCTTCCTCGAGGTTCGCTGCTCCACTGCTCGTCCAGAAGACCTTTGACAACCAGGTTTTTTTGTATTTTTCACTAGGGAATTTCATCAGCTTCATCCAGTAAAAATTTCAGAATTTTCTATCAAGTAGTTTTCTCGTAATTGAATTTTTAGTGAGACAAGTCCCACTTTGTTTACGAAATTTTACGTAATTCAATTCTCAAATTGACTTTTTTCCTGGATGGTTTTGAAATCTTCTAGCTATTATTATATGTTGCAGGTCGTTTAAAAATAAGTTCCACGAAAAAATTTTCTTTCTAGCCCCCTCCGTTTAGTTTTTATATAACATTTTCTGTTTGTGACTTTAGGTCATTTTTAAAATTCTGGATAAGTACCCAATTTACGTTTTATAACTTTATAGTTCATATTTAGAGCCAATCTGGCATATTTTGTAACACTGTTGTTATTTTGTACAGGATTCTTCCGTATACAAGGTTTTAAAAATTTTTCAAAAATTTTCAAAATCTTTTTGTTTTTTTTTCCAATTGTAGATTTCTATTTAAGTATTTTAACGTTTTTAATTTTTCGCTAGGACCCATACTTTCGTAGTAATAACTATTTTAAAATTGTAAATTTTCAAAATCTTATTGTTTTTTTTTTTTTCCAATTGTAGATTTCTATCGAAGTATTTTAACGTTTTTAATTTTTCGCTAGGACCCATACTTTCGTAGTAATAACTATTTTAAAATTGTAAATTTTCAAAATCTTTTTGTTTTTTTTTCCAATTGTAGATTTCTATCGAAGTATTTTAACGTTTTTAATTTTTCGCTAGGACTCATACTTTCGTAGTAATAACATTTTTAAGAAAAATTTAAAAAATTATCAAAATCTTTTTGTTTTTTTTTTCAATTGTAGATTTCTATTAGAGTATTTTAACGTTTTTAATTTTCCGCTGGGACCCATACTTTCGTAGTTATAACTATTTTAAAATTTTAAATTTTCAAAAAATTTTTTTCTCTTTTTTCAATTTTAGATTTCTATAGAAGTATTTTAACGTTTTCAATTTTTCGCTAGTACCCATACTTTCGCAGTAATAATTATTTTAATTTTAAATTTTAGCTTATTTCATTTTTTTGTTCTGTACCTTTATGCTTACATTGTCATTCTGTATACAGCCCTTGCATCTTTTCTATTAAGAATTGCTGCACTCTTGTTTTTCTTTGTTGCGTAACTTTTAACTTCCACCATGTCGCATATATCTGACTCTGAGTCTGAAGTGCTGGAGGACTACTCCGAAAAGGAGCTGCTTGATATTATCATTTGTAAAGCCATTCACATCGAGGAGAGAGTGAGGGAGGGTAGAAGTGTCAGCAGAGAAAATAAAGAGGATATTATTGAACATGCTGCGGGAATAATTGAACTTGTTAATGAAATTTTGAGCCTCCCCAAGCGCCTCAAATGGTGCCTTGCCCCTGACAAGACAGCTGAGGTGGCCACTGAAGCCAATTATGTAGCCACTCTTGACACGCACACAGTTTCAGCCATCCAACAAACCATTCAGGAGGAACTGAGGAGGTCTGCACCCGTGCTGTCCCCCCCTCGCCTTCCTCCTCCCGTCCCCCCACCCCCCGTTTTACCTGCACCACCAATAACAAACCATAACCCCACTGTGCAACCGAAACAATCTTATGCGGACTCTCTCAGAGCTAATCTACCCATACACAAACCAGCCATGATTGTTACTGTGCAGGCCTCTGAATCCAACGAGGACACACTTGTCAAATTTAAGAAAGCGGTCTCCTTCAGAGACAAAAATTTTGCCCCGGTCAAGATTCAACCCATTGCTTGTAATAAATTACGCGTAGAATTCGAAAATAGTCACCAGCGCGATGAGACCCTCACCACCATTTCCACTGATGGCGGCCTCCAAGCTGAGGCCGCAAGGTCCCATAAGCCTATGATCATCCTCAAAGGGATATCTAAGGATACCCCCTCGGAGGAGTTAGTTAATGCAATTTTCAGCCAAAATCCAACGATTCGCGAAACCGCGAATACTAAAGACGATTTCAAACTAATGTTCCTTAAAACCAATCGTAACCCGGACTTATATTACAATGCCGTATTTATGTTAACCCCTGCCGTTTGGCAATGTGCAATCAAATTGGAACGCATCAACGTTGACTATCAACGTGTGCACTTGGAAAACTTCTCCCCCTTTAGACAATGTTATAATTGTCTACAGTTTGGGCATACCAAATCCCGTTGTGAATCTGAAATCAAACCATGCTCCCATTGCTCTGGTGTCAACCATCAAGTGAAAGACTGCCCGGTCAAAAGAGATCCCTCGGCTGTTCAGTGCTACAACTGTACCATGCGTAACCAAAAATATAAATTAAATCACGAAACCAATCATAGTGCCACCTCATCTGTCTGTCCTACTATACGTGCTGTCAGGGCCAAAATTATGATGCGCACGCTGTATGAATAATTATAGTACTATATATTATTAGCCATTAAGGTCTTCTGGACTCTCGCTGTCTGTAATAGTTAATCTGCAGTTATAAGAATTATAATAATGTGAGAAAAGAGCGACTCACTATAAAAAAAAAAAAAAAAAAACAAAAAAAAAAAAAAACAAAAAAAAAAAAAAAACAAAAAAAAAAATAAATAAAAAAAAAAAAAAATAATAATAATAAAAAAAAAAAAAAAAAAACAAAAACAAAAAAATAATAACACTACTGCCCTAATCTAAATCATGTTATGTTACTTTAAGTATACCTTTGCGTAGTTCTAAATTTTTTCATTACTATCTTTTATAATGTCTCGGTACGTGTATTACCTACCACTACATGTTGCTTATATTGTATATCCTAGTTCATACGCATTGTTTAACAATATCTTTTTCTATTGTATTTCCTTCAGACACTCGATATCTGTAAATATCTCTCTAATTTCTGGGCTATTATTTTGAGTTCTCATATGGGAACTTAAAATAATAGCCCAGCTTGGTAACGTTGGCGTGTTACTACGGACAATGATATTGTTGTCCGCGGTGGCATGCTAATGTTACCTCTTTGTATATATCACTCTAATTATTGAGTAATAAATTCAGTGCCTTTTTTATTCTTTTGAGCATATTACAATATTGTTACTGTTATTAAGCTAATTGTGCGATGTCACCTTTAATTGTATCCAACACTTAGCGAATTTTAACCCTACGTTCACAAATTTTCTGAATTTCTGTATCTTTTTCTTCTATAATTTTCCACTTTGTTTAAAGCATAATTGTAAATCGTATAAGTCACAATAATGTAATATGTATAAGTCAAATAAGAAAGGGATTGGTAGTATACCGATAGCAACCTTCCCTTTCTTTGACGACAACCCAAAAAAAAAAAAAAAAAAACCTAACCTAACCTAACCTAACCTAACCTAACCTAACCTAACCTAACCTTTTTTTTTTTTTTTTTTTTTTTTTAGGTGGGGAAATCCTCATGGATACCCGTCGCCTTGGGGACGACGACGGGTTATGCCGGACTCCTACCGGCTAAAACCCCACCGTGTTCCACCTCATTACTTGAGTGCCGGGGTAGCGGGACCACGTTAAGTATTCGGCCACTCCCCGGCAGCGACGGCACAAGGCCAAGCCTCTTGGGAGGGGAGGACTGGAGCGATTCCTCCCCTAAACTACGCGTGTGAGTGGCGCGCGGGAACACACGTCACGCCAACTCGAGCCCTGAAAACTGGACGCCGGACTTCCCCAAGTCCGACGCCCATGGCTCTAAGGGGGAGTCTGCGACTGTGGCTTTGCCGCAGTCGCAGGCTTCGCCTTCTTCTTCGGAGGGTGCGCCACCACGCAGGCAGCGCTCCCACCACAGTGGTCGGAGGGCTTCCCCGCCGCCTTGCAAACGACGCAAAGCGGCGGCAGAGAGCATTGACCGGCCAGATGGCCGGCCTGACCGCAGCGGTAACAAAGACCACTGCGATCTACCTCCGACTTACAACTCGCACGAACGTGCCCCGGAAGGAGGCACCGGTAGCACCTCATTGGCCTCGGCGACAGGATTTTTACCTGCGCCGAGGACCAACCGACGGCCAGCCGTCCCCCCTCCGAGGCCTTTTTGGCGACTGCCACCGGGCAGCGCACCCAAGCTGTGCCTCTACTTGCTACGTCGCGGCGCACATCTCCCGCCTTGATGGATGCCGTTGGGCATCCACCAACCCGGGAGACCGCCGCGATTAATTCCTCAGGGGTCACCGAGTCGTCCAGCCCCGAAATGCGCATCTCTGCACACTTCGTGGGTCGGCCGACTCGGATGGCCTCATCTCCGATGACCTGTCTTATTTTATCGGCCAGGGCATCAGCCTTCTCGCCGGACTCAGTACCCGGCACCTCCAAGATTCGCTGCCCCGACACTCCCACCCTGAACTGCAGGGCGGCAATGCCGAGGTCAGCCAGCTTAATCCGCTGTGACGCCTCGCGCAACACATTGGCGTAAGTTACGCCCCGCTTCTCAGCGTCTGGCTGCAACGTTAATGTCACAGCTGACGACTGAGGGGGGCGCAACTTAGGCTCCCTCTTCTTGGGTTTGACCTTGGGCGGAGACTTTGTCCCCGCCTTCGGCTTCCCCCTCTTCCCCACGTCAGTCCATTCTGCCTGTGAGGACTGGGACTGACGTGGCTCCAGAGCCTGTTCTGCGCGAGGCGGCACAGAGGGTTTTGGCCCTTCATTGGCCCGCTTCCCACTCTTCTTCTGCCCCTTTTCTATTCCTACTCGTTTCCCCTTAAGGGGTTTAGGGGCAGGGCCCGATTGAGGACCAGGACTAGCCGGGGCCTCAGCTCGGGGTGTGTCGTGCGCGAGAGGAGGGCGGATGCGCTCCTCGGGAAGCAGTCTCCCCTCCAACGCGTCGAACCGCGCGCTCACCATGGTCCCGACCTGGACCATGATGGAGCGCGTCAGTTCGTCGATCGGCACTGGGGGCGGCTGAGCCACCCGAGAGCGCAACTCCGCCACATCTTTGCGGAGCGCAGCCACCTCAGACTGCAGACGGGTATTGTCCGCCTGCAGTCTCTCCGTTTCGTCAGATGTGGAGCGCTTGCTTAGCTGCTCCACCGCTTGAGCAATCGCGTCCGCCGCGTTTTTAAGGGCCTTCACGTCCGTGCCCTTCAGGTTCTTACTCCTGACGGCCACGGTTTTAATAATGCCCACACTGGCCGCAATGCGGGGCACTAAACCTACCTCTGCTGGAGGGTTCTCGTCCCCCGTCAGACTTGTCTCGGAGAGACGAGAGACCTCCAGCTCCGCCAAGCGAATCTCCTCAGCGAGCTCCGCCTCCGCTTGGAGCCTAAGCTCCTCGCGCTTGGCGGCGTTCAGCGCCTCCTTGGCCCTGGCCAGACCTACATACTGGCCGGTGGTCGGGGGACGACCCCTTCCCCTCTTGGCCGTTCCAATCTTAGGAGCGGGCTGACCCATTGAGTCGTCAGCCAGCTCGTCGTACGGCCGCTTCAAAGAAGTGTCGGAAGTAACCGACATCAGCGACGAATCGTCGGAGTCTATATCCGAGTCAGGATCACCACGACCCTCCTGACTCAACAAACTATCACCCGTTGCCGGGTCCACGGAACCACGTTTAAAAAAAGATTTTCTCATAACTATTCCCACGATTATGGGTCGATCTACACATCACCCACTGGGTAACGCCCATTCCAGTGGGGGAAGGACTTACGGGCACACCGGGGTTGGCCCAGGTGCCCCAGCGGTTTTAACGACTTTACTGTCGGGTCTTATTGACTTTTCCTTGTCTCGGCCCGGCCAATGAAGGCAAGGCCATCGGTCGCCTGGAGCCGCTAGACATGATCAACGACACCCCAGGCGAAAACGATCTACGTCGTCCGGCGGTGGCGGGGAAGGAACTCCTTCCCGGCCTGCTCTACGGTAGTGTGAGTACACGCAGAGCCCGCCCTTGCCCCTCCACTGTGCCCTCTGATGAACAGAGGGACACGCGGAGGAACGAACTACACGTCGGGTCAAGCTGACCCGCCGCCCTCCGGTGGTTACATCTCAGTGATGCAACCACCCCACCTTGGGTTGGTTCGCGCCGGCAAGCCGGTACCCCCCATATCTGGGGGGCATTCCCCTATCCACCACCTGGGGACGCGCCCGATAGCAGACCCACCTGCCACGGGAACCTAACCTAACCTTTTTTTTTTTTTTTTTTTTTTTTTTTTTTAGGTGGGGAAATCCTCATGGATACCCGTCGCCTTGGGGACGACGACGGGTTATGCCGGACTCCTACCGGCTAAAACCCCACCGTGTTCCACCTCATCGCCTGAGTGCCGGGGTAGCGGGACCACATTACGTATTCGGCCGCTCCCCGGCGGCGAGGGCACAAGGCAAAGCCTCTTGGAAGGGGAGGACTGGAGCGCTTCCTCCCCTAAACTACACGTGTGAGTGGCGCGCGGGAACACACGTCACGCCAACTCGAGCCCTAAAAACTGGACGCCGGACTTCCCCAAGTCCGACGCCCATGGCTCTAAGGGGGAGTCTGCGACTGTGGCTTTGCCGCAGTCGCAGGCTTCGCCTTCTTCTTCGGAGGGTGCGCCACCACGCAGGCAGCGCTCCCACCACAATGCTCGGAGGGCTTCCCCGCCGCCTTGCAAACGACGCAAAGCGGCGGCAGAGTGCATTGACCGGCCAGATGGCCGGCCTGACCGCAGCGGTAACAAAGACCACTGCGGTCTACCTCCGACTTACAATTCGCCCGAACGTGCCCCGGAAGGAGGCACCGGTAGCACCTCATTGGCCTCGGCGACAGGATTTTTACCTGCGCCGAGGACCAACCGACGGCCAGCCGTCCCCCCTCCGAGGCCTTTTTGGCGACTGCCACCGGGCAGCGCACCCAAGCTGTGCCTCTACTTGATACGTCGCGGCGCACATCTCCCGCCTTGATGGATGCCGTTGGGCATCCACCAACCCGGGAGACCGCCGCGATTAATTCCTCGGGGGTCACCGAGTCGTCCAGCCCCGAAATGCGCATCTCTGCACACTTCGTGGGTCGGCCGACTCGGATGGCCTCATCTCCGATGACCTGTCTTATCTTATCGGCCAGGGCATCAGCCTTCTCGCCGGACTCTGTGCCCGGCACCTCCAAAATTCGCTGCCCCGACACTCCCACCCTGAACTGCAGGGCGGCAATGCCGAGGTCAGCCAGCTTAATCCGCTGTGACGCCTCGCGCAACACATTGGCGTAAGTTACGCCCCGCTTCTCAGCGTCTGGCTGCAACGTTAGTGTCACAGCTGACGACTGAGGGGGGCGCAACTTAGGCTCCCTCTTTTTAGGTTGGACCTTGGGCGGAGACTTTGTCCCCGCCTTCGGCTTCCCCCTCTTCCCCACGTCAGTCCATTCTGCCTGTGAGGACTGGGACTGACGTGGCTCCAGAGCCTGTTCTGCGCGAGGCGGCACAGAGGGTTTTGGGCCTTCTTTGGCCGGCTTCCCACTCTTCTTCTGCCCCTTTTCTATTCCTACTCGTTTCCCCTTAAGGGGTTTAGGGGCAGGGCCCGGTTGAGGACCAGGACTAGCCGGGGCCTCAGCTCGGGGTGTGTCGTGCGCGAGAGGAGGGCGGATGCGCTCCTCGGGAAGCAGTCTCCCCTCCAACGCGTCGAACCGCGCGCTCACCATGGTCCCGACCTGGACCATGATGGAGCGCGTCAGTTCGTCGATCGGCACTGGGGGCGGCTGAGCCACCCGAGAGCGCAACTCCGCCACATCTTTACGGAGCGCGGCCACCTCAGACTGCAGACGGGTATTGTCCGCCTGCAGTCTCTCCGTCTCCTCGGAGGTAGAGCGCCTGCTCAGCTGCTCCACAGCCTGAGCGATCGCGTCCGCCGCGTTTTTCAGGGCCTTCACATCGGTGCCCTTCAGATTTTTGCACCTGACGGCCACAGTCTTTATGATGCCCACATTGGCAACAATGCGGGGCACCAAACCCACCTCTGCTGGAGGCCTCTCGTCCTCCGTCACACTTGACTCGGAGAGGCGAGAGACCTCCAACTCCGCCAAGCGAAGCTCCTCCGCGTATTCCGCCTCCGCTTGGAGCCTAATCTCCTCACGCTTGGCGGCGTTCAGCGCCTCCTTTGCCCTTGCGAGGCCAACATATTGGCCAGTAGTTGGGGGGCGACCCCTCCCCCTCCTGGCCGTACCAATCTTAGGAGCAGGCTGACCCATTGAGTGGTCAGCCAGCTCGTCATACGGTCGCTTCAGGGATGTCTCAGACGTAACCGACATCAAAGACGAGTCGTCTGAGTCAATCTCCGAGTCAGGATCACCACGACCCTCCCGACTCACCAAATCACCCGTTACCGGGTCCACGGAGCTACTTTTAAATGATTTTTTCATAACTATTCCCACGATTATGGGTCGATCTACAAATCACCCACTGGGTAACGCCCATTCCAGTGGGGGAAGGACTTACGGGCACACCAGGGTTGGCCCAGGTGCCCCAGCGGTTTTAACGACTTTACTGTCGGGTCTTATTGACTTTTCCTTGTCTCGGCCCGGCCAATGAAGGCAAGGCCATCGGTCGCCTGGAGCCGCTAGACATGATCAACGACACCCCAGGCGATAACGATCTACGTCGTCCGACGGTGGCGGGGAAGGAACTCCTTCCCGGCCTGCTCTACGGTAGTGTGAGTACACGCAGAGCCCGCCCTTGCCCCTCCACTGTGCCCTCTGATGAACAGAGGGACACGCGGAGGAACGAACTACACGTCGGGTCAAGCTGACCCGCCGCCCTCCGGTGGTTACATCTCAGTGATGCAACCACCCCACCTTGGGTTGGTTCGCGCCGGCAAGCCGGTACCCCCCATATCTGGGGGGCATTCCCCTATCCACCACCTGGGGACGCGCCCGATAGCAGACCCACCTGCCACGGGAACCTAACCTAACCTTTTTTTTTTTTTTTTTTTTTTTTTCGCAGGGGAATGCATTACGCATACCGTCCTGCCTGGGGGTCGGTGGGACGGTTATGTGGGACTCCCTCGCGGTATACCCACTAAACCCCTGCGGCGGCCTTCCTCTGCAGTGCGAGGATCTCCGGGAACGCATCAGCTAAGCTCCGGAGATCCCCTCTGCGTTTCCCCCCTGTGGGGAGGGGGGGTACTATCCCGGGGGTGGTCGAATCCACCCCCCGGGGGGGAACAGTGTCACGCCTCATACCGCGTAAAGTGCGGCATGAGGCGCGGCAGTGTCACCCCTCTCGACGACACTCCCCGGCCGCACCGGGAGTGTCATCCTCTCCCGGGTCGCGTCCCACGGTCACATCGCCCCAAGATGTGGCCGCGCGCGACCCTATTGCGGCGCCTGAGGGCGGCGTGTGTTTCCGCCGCCCTGGCGCCGCCGTCTTCGAGCGGGATCGGCCCTCTCCCGATCCCGCTCGGCGGCCTCCTTCTGGAGCATTACTGCATCGCAGAAGGAGACCGCTGCCCTCCAACCCTCCTCGCTCGCCAGCATAGCCGCGACTAATGCTGGCGGGGACAGATCTCGTCCGATCCGGTCGACCAGGTCTCGACGCTCGGACCGCCACGCAGGGCAGTCCTCCAGCGTGTGCTGGGCGGAGTCCAGGTCGGACGCGCAGTGGTGGCATCGTGCCGTTTCCTCCCTTGCGATTCGATTCAGATACTCACCGAAGCACCCGTGCGCGGTGAGTATCTGAGTCAATCTGTAGGTGACGCAGCCTTTCCTCCCTACCCATGCTTCGAAGTTCGGCAGAACAGCACCGACAGCGCGTTGGCTCGCACAGCCCTGTAACACGAGCTGTGCGCGCCATTTGCGCATTACACGTCGGTGTGCGTTCCGCCGCAGCATTTCAGGCTCTTGGGCTGGCGCTTCCCCATCGGCATCCCGGCCAACGGCGCGCATTTGGTCGTAGACCAATGCGTCCATGTCGGCCAGGATGTCGAAGGGGGGGTATCGCGCCAGAACCGTCGCCGCCTCGTACGAAATTGTTCGGTATCCTCGTACGATACGCATGGCAACCAACCGCTGCAGGCTCCTCAACAGAGCCCTGCAGCGGGAGGAACCCGCCTCTTTGGACCAGACGGGTGCCCCGTAGAGTGCCATGGATCGCACGACGCCACCGTAGAGGCGGCGAACCTCCTCCCGCGGTCCCCCGAGATTTGGTAGCAGGCGCTGCAAGGCACCCGCCACCTTACGGACTCGGGGGACGAGTCGCCTGAAATGCTCTTCGAAGCGCCATCGGCTGTCCAGTACGAGGCCCAGGTAGCGTATGTGCTTCCCCACCTGGACCTCGACGTCACCTACCCGGATTCGCGAGCTGGGTGGTTCATGGCCTAATCTCAGACCATGAAACCATAGCGCCTCGGTTTTGTGAGGCGCCACCTCAAGGCCGAGCTCGCGTATCCTCCCCACGACACATGCCACGCCCAATTCGGCGAGCCCCAGAACATCCTGGAAGTCTGACCCCCTGGCCATCACTAGGGTGTCATCTGCATAGCAGATGACATCCACTCCAGGGGGGAGACCGGTGCGAAGGACCGCGTCGTACGCGAGGTTCCACAACAGGGGTCCCAGAACGGAACCCTGGGGTACCCCGCAGCAAATCTCCCTCCGTACTTCCACCCCATCCCGACCGATATACTGCACCGTTCTGTCGCGCAGGTAGGCCCCGATTACGGCCCGCAGGTAGGGAGGCATGTCATGATATACGAGTGCCTCCCTGATCGCCTGCCAGGGGATGGTGTTAAACGCGTTGACGATGTCGAGGCTCACCGCCAACACCACCCCCCCCTCTTGGACTGCCTGTTCCGACAGGGAACGGACGCGCTTAATGGCGTCCACCGTCGAACGTCCCCGTCGGAATCCAAACTGACAGTCCGACAGATCGGGTCCCACTCGCGACAGGTGCCCGCTGATACGGGCGGAGATTATCCTCTCGAAGAGTTTCCCCGCCTCGTCCAGCAGGCATATCGGTCGGAATGCGGAGGGAGAGTCTGCGGTCCTACCTTCCTTCTTCAGGAGCACCAGTCTCGCTTCCTTCCAGCCGAGGGGGAACACGCCGAGGCGGAGACAGTCGGTGAAAAGCCGCCTCAGCCTGTTCCCTAGCACCGACAGAGCCACCACTAGCGCCTTACCTGGAACACCGTCGGGTCCAGGCGCTGTGTTGCGAGAGGCCAGCCGCCGCACTGCCCGGTCTAGCTCATCCTTCGTCACCTCATATTCGTCGGACCAGAATTGCCGGTCCGACAGTGACGGGGGGTTAGAGGGACTACCCTGGATCCTTGGGAAGAGCGTGTTTACCACTCTTCCCACGAATTCGGGTTCCAGGGTTTCCGTCATTGGAGGGACCCACGGTTTGAGCTTGCCCAGTACCATTTTGTACGGGCGCCCCCATGGATCCCTGTTCAGTCCCTCCAGGAGCTCTCTCCAGCACCGGGCCTTGCTCTCAGCGATGGCGTGGCTGAGAGCCTTTACGGCGGCTCCGTACACCTGACGCGCTCTGTCTCTTTCCTCGGCTGGGGCTCGCCTTCTTCTTCCGGCTCGGAGGTACGGGCGGCGCAATCTCGCGACCTCATCGCGAAGTCGCGAGATCTCCTCGCTCCACCAGTATACCGAGCCTCCTCGGGCCGGCCTGACCCGGGGCATCGATGCGTCGCATATCGACGTCATCGTGTCCCGGAACCAGGCCGCCTGCGCTTCCGGATCGGACGAGATCTCTTCTTCCGTCCAGTCCGCGACGTGGGCTGCGGCGACGACCATTTCTCGGTCGAGCCGCTTGAGGGACCAACGTCGCGGAGGGCTGCCCTCCTGGCTTGTGCGGCTGGGGCGGCGGAGCGATACATCGAATACGATGTATCGGTGGTCGGATCTAGTGACCATCTCCTCCGCCACCCTCCATCCTGACACCATGCGTATCGCAGAGGGAGTCGCCCATGATAGGTCCACGACCGACTCACCCTGCCACCGCACACAGGTGCTAGCTGAACCTTGGTTTAATAGACCAAGGTCCAGCCCTGCCGCCCACTCCAGGAGTGTCTCTCCTTTTGTATCGTCCCGGGTGTCACCCCACTCACTTGAGTGGGCGTTAAAGTCACCCAGGACGATGACTGGTCGGGGGGCGCAACCGCGAATGCAGTTGGCCAGCCTGTCCAGGTAGGCCTCGTACACTGGAAGGCCTACATTGTTGGGAGAGATGTAACAGCTAACGACGGCCGTAGAACCCCACTCTACGGCCACGTAGCCCAACCCCCTCCCCAGGAGAGAGCAATGGAGGCCATCCTTTCCCGCCCAGTATATGGCGGCAGAGCCATCGGCCGCCCCGAACCAGCGAGGATGGTCCGGGACGGAGAGTGGCTCCGCAACAACTGCCAGATCAACCGACCACTCCGCGATCGTCTGGAACATGAGATTCTGGGCGTCGCGGCAGTGGTTCAGGTTGATCTGGAGTATTTTCGCTGGAGGCACTAGGCCTGTTGAGCCTCCATTGCCTCCTCGTCCGGTCGTCGGACCGGCTGGCCGTCTCCCTCTCTGGCTGAGGCGGGGGTCGGGCGGACTACCGTCCCCTTCTTCTTCTTCGGCGGGGAGCATTTTTTGCTCCCCAGACGGTGGTTGGAGGGTAGCCCGTAATCGGAGCACACCGGGCATTTCGGAGCGTCCGCTTCGCACTCCCGGGCCTTGTGGCCCGGGTCTCCGCATACATAGCAGCGGGCGCTCCTGTCCACGTTGTCGGGGCACGTGTCCCTGACGTGCCCCATTTCGAGGCACCGGTGGCACTGGAGGGGACGTGCCGCCAGGACTTCTACCCGCGCCGACGACCACCCAACCAGAATACGTCGGGCCTCTGCCGCCTTCCTCACAGCCGATAGTGGGGCGCGGACCCATGCCGACCCAAGCCTGTAGGGCCCGCTGCGGATCTCCCCGACCCTTACGTCGGCCTGGGAGCACCCACCTACAGTCGCCACGGCCGCCGCTACCTCGGTAGGGGTGATGGACTCATCCAGGTCCATCACCCTCAGCTCCGCCGTCTTGCACGGACGCGTGAAGCGGACGTCCGCTTCGCTCATGCGGAGCTTTTCCCGCAGGCTCTCTGCCAAGGCGTCGGCCTTGGCGGCGCTCTCCGGTCCGGGGACCTCCAGCAAAAGGCCCCCGTTGGCGGCTTTGCGCTGGCGGAGCCCGCCGGTGATGCCAAGGTGCGAAAGCTTGATAAGTAGCTTGGCATCCTCCATTATTTGGTTCAAAGAGTACCGCGATCCCGGTGGTACGGAAACCAGCACGGCCGCCGCCGCAGGTTGTCGCGGCAGCTTGGGTTGCGGCCGTCTCGGGGTCACCACCGTCCGGGGTGAGACGGGTGGTGCTGCTGCCCTTCTGGCAGCTGCTCTTGCCTTTCGGCCCACCACTTGGGACCACGGGGTTTCCCCCTGTCCCGCAGCCGACCCCGAAGGAGGTAGGGCAGTTGCTTGGGTGGTGGGCACTGCAGGAGCTTCGGTGGACCCCTGTGCCACCCTCTTCTTCCTCTTTTTCTTCCCCTTCCTCTTCTCCCCCCCTACAGGAGTTGAAGAAAGAGTGGAAGTAGGCACGTCCGGGTTCTTTGTCCCCGTATGAGTAGCCCCCGCAGCCGCTTCTCTTCTTTTCAAGGGTGGACGAGCCCCTCTCTCCGGGAAGTACCGGTCCATGATCGTGGACTGGAACCGTGCGAAATCGCGCTCCATTTGGACCGCGATTTGGTCCCAGTCCATGCCAGCAGCCTTCTCCTGAGGACCCTGCTCTGCTCCAGCCGGGCCCTTTTTGGCATTCGGTATTAGCTGCCCAGCCTGAGGACCGGATTTCGCCCCACCGCGGCGCAGCTCCTCCACTTCACCCGCCAGCTCCTGCACGCGAGTCATCAGGGCAGCGACGTGAGCTCGGAACCGCTCGTTCTCGCCGTCACGCCGCTCGGCCCTGATACAGAGCTCCTTCGTGCCTTCCTGAAGGGCTCCACAAGCCTCTCGGAAGGCAGCAGCCATCTCTGCCTTCGTTGACTTGGGTCGGGAGAAGGTTTCCTCCGCGGTAGAGAGGCTGCGGAGCATCTCCGCGCCTATCTCCGAGGAGGGTCTCCCCGCTTCCAGACCCGGAAGTTCGGCGCTGTGAGGGCGCTTCGCCCGCGCCTGCTCTCCTTCAGCCGGGTCCTGCGGTCTACGCTTTCGCGTCCGCACGACTCGGCTCTGGGATGAGAGCGACGTCTGCGATATGGCAGAGCCGTCAGTCTCATCCCCACTGACGCTTACGTCCGGAATCGGGGTGGGAGGTCTGGTGGCTTGTCCACTCCTCCCAAAAATGAGTTTTACCGGTCCCGATCGGGGCCGCGTTCTCACTTCTTCCTTCTCAGAGGTGACAGTTGCCACCCTCTCTTGTTCGCCGGCTAAGGAACCAGCTTTCTCTTCTTGGTTTTTATTGATTTTTTCCATGTTTAATCCCACGAGTGTGGGGGAAATAAACGTCCGCCCGAGCAGTGCCCCCTGTACCCGGGTAACCCTAATACCACTGGGAGATCAGGAGGTATCCCAGGGTTGGCCGTTAGTGACTGATGAACTCCCCAGCCGCTCTTGCGAGCATCCCGACGCCACGTGCCGCAACGCCGAGAGTTGAGGATTTATTATAGAGGTTTACTCCTCGCGGTCCGGCCGATTAAGGCAAGACCCTCGGTCCTAGCACTGAGCCGCGAGACATATCCACGACACTCAGTATACGCTAGGGTTACGAGACAGCGACGGTGGCAAGAAGAGGAAAGTCCTCCATTCGCCTGCTCTGCGGCAGGGTAAGTGCGCGCAGGGCCCGCCCATACTCCTCCACTATGCCCTCTGCGAATCAGAGGGACACGTGGAGAAACGAACAACGCGGCCGAGTCAAGCTGACCCGCCGCTCTCCTGAGGTCACATCTCAGTGATGTGACCACCCCACCTTGGGTTGGTTCACGCCGGCAAGCCGGTACCCCCCATATCTGGGGGGCATTCCCCTATCCACCACCCGGGGGACGCGCCCGATAGCAGACCCACCTGCCACGGGAAACCTAACCTAACCTAACCTAACCTAACCTAACCTAACCTAACCTAACCTTTTTTTTTTTTTTTTTTTTTATACTTGGGAAATGCGTTACGCATACCCACCGTCCAGAGGGGGAACGGCGGGTTATGTGGGACTCCCCCGTCCTGAAAAGGACAGGTATACTCCACTAAAACCCAAGTGCGGTCGTCTGGCATCCTTGCGGCAGTGCGCCGGTACACGTTTGTATTTCTCGACTGCACTGCCATGCCTGTCCAAAGGACCCTTCCTTGCTCGACCGTCTCGCCCTGTGGTGGAGTGCCTGGACCCCCCAGTCCATAGTAGGCACTCCAGGGCTACTGTGGCGCGTGTGGCGGATTAAATGTGGCCGCCATCGCTGCCCAGAGTTTGATGTTACCGGGGCGCTGCTTGGCGAGCGTATAATGCCCGCCGTCGCCCGGTGCGTCTTCTCCGCATCGGTAGGGAGGCAGGATCTTCCTCCCTTTCTCGCTCCGCCGCCTCTTTCTGCAGCATAACATGCTCACAGAACGAGACGACGGCGTCCCATGACCTCTCGCCATCGACCATGGCCTTGACCACCGCCGGAAGAGAGAGGTCGGGACCTATCTCCAAACTTAGTTCGTACCTGGCGTCGTGCCAGGCACTGCACACTTGCAGCGTGTGCTGCGCTGTGTCCTCGCCTGCTGGGCAGTGGTGACACCCAGGCAGGGGCTCCCTCCCAACCACATGGCATAGGTAGCGTCCGAAACTGCCATGTCCAGATAAGATCTGGACTAGCCGGAATGTCAGAGAACCGTGGCGCCTGTCAACCCATTCCTTAAGAACAGGCGATATGGCCTCCACGGTTCTCTGTCCGGCATTTGGCTCCCGCATCCGGGCCTTCCATCTCACGAGCAGCTGTCGCTGCGCGTCCCTCCTCCAGCCTTCTACCTCTTCGGGAGCAGGGCGTCCCCCATCCGCTCGGGCTTGAGCGCACTGCGCATACACCTCCGCCTGGACCTCGGCATCGAGGTCCCAGGGGGGTGTTCCCGCCAAAGCGCAGGCAGCTTCATGGGACACCGTCCGGTATCCGCGTATTACTCTCTGCGCCATAACCCGCTGCCCTCGAAAGAGCAGGGATTTATTATGGGCGCTTAGAGCATCCGCCCAGACAGGTGCCCCATATAGTGCCATCGAGCGGACGATGCCGGTATATAGCCGACGACACGTCCCGCTCGGTCCATCCAGGTTGGGGAGGAGTCTTGCGAGGGCATTCGCGGCGCCCACGACTTTAGGCGATAGGCGCCGAAAATGCTCCCGGAAGTTCCAACCCCCGTCAAGGGTCAGACCCAAGTATTTCATACAAGGGCTGACCCTGACTTCTACTTCTCCGATTTTCAAGCATGAATCTCTCGGCGGTGCTCGCCGAGGCCCATGGAAGCAAATGGCTTCGGTCTTGCTGAGAGCCACTTTCAGACCCAGCCTCTCCATTCTGCGCACGACCCTTTCCACAGCCACTGTAGCACTTAGAGTGGCGCGCTCAAAGCTCCGACCCTTTGCAACGACTAAGGTGTCATCAGCGTAGCAGATCAACTCTACTCCGTAAGGCTGTCTGCCACGCAACACCCAATCGAATCCGATGTTCCACAGGAGTGGGCCCAGCACCGACCCCTGTGGAACACCGCACTTCATGTCCCTTCTGCAGACAACACCGTCGCGGCCGATATACATTATGCCACGACTGTGGAGATAATCTGATATCAGCTCCCGTATGTAAAGTGGCACACGGTGATACCTCAGTGCCTCCATGATACAAGCAAAGGGCAGCGTGTTAAAAGCGTTCGCAATGTCCAAAGACACTGCGAGCACCACGCCGCCCCCTGCCACCGTCTCCGCCGAGATCGCCTTAAGGCGAAGTATGGCGTCCACCGTTGACCGGCGCTCTCGGAACCCAAACTGAGAATCAGCCAGGTCGGGGCCCACGGAACTGAGATGCTGGACGATGCGAGCCGCGAGCACACGCTCGAAAAGCTTGCCCGCCTCGTCCAGCAGAACAATAGGCCGATAGGCCGACGGCTGATCTACAGGCCGTCCCTCCTTCTGCAGAAGCACGAGTCTTCCGGACTTCCACGGGGTCGGAAAACGACCCGACGTCATGCACGAATTGAGGAGCCCGAAGAAGAATCCCCCGAGCTCGCGCAGGGCCAGGGCCAGCACTCGCCCCGGGATCCCATCAGGCCCCGGAGCAGTATTCTTGCTCCGGAGCTTCCGGACCGCTACGCGTACCTCCAGTGATGTTATAGGAGGTACCTCTTCTTCCGCCTCTTCCAACTCATCATCATCCGCTCTTGCCATGGTTGGCGGCGAATGTGGTGGAGTGTCCGGGAACAGAGTTCCCACCACCTGCTCCAATAGTTGAGGCTGCATAGACTCGGTGAGGGGAGCCGTCTGCCTCCGCAGCTTTTTGCGCGCCATTCTATACGGCCGTCCCCACGGGTCGGCATCCAGACTTCGAAGCATTTCGCTGCGAGCCTGCTCCTTCGCTTCCGAGATGGCCTGCTGCAACGCCTTTTTGGCGTCCAGAAAGGACTCGTGCAGCCGACTCTCGGTTGCGTGAAACTCCGGGGTTCGGAGTCTCCCGCGTCGGTAGCGGGTATAGAGGCGGCGCGCAGCAAAACACTCCTCACGGAGCAGTGCGATGTGCGATGACCACCAATACACTCGCTGTTTGGGGTGGTAACGGCTGACCCTAGGCATAGCTGCGTCACAGATTTGCGTCATGGCGCCTCGGAGCATCTCCGTCTCCCCGTCAACATCTATGGACTCCCGATGTACGGAGTCCAGGCACCAACCCTGCACTATAGACGCCTCTTTAGCCATCTGCGGATCCAGCCTGGCCAGAGACCAGCGTGGGAAAACGCTCGGCCTTGCCAACGAAGCCGATGTCTCATCCGGGTTGTTGGAGGCGGAGATCGTGAACCGGACATATAAATGATCGGACAGGGTCTCCGTCTCTTCGTCCACTCGCCAGTTTTGGACACGTCTGGCGACATCAGGGGTAGCGAAAGATAAATCCACTATGGACCCACCCTGATGTCCGACAAACGTGTCCACGGAGCCGCGATTTAGGAGTGACAGCCCACTGACGGTTGCCCACTCCATGACCGTCTCGCCACGTTCGTCAGACCTCGGAGATCCCCAGGCCACATGATGGGCGTTGAAATCCCCGAGGATAAGGACCGGGCGGGGCAGTGATCTTCTCACTGCGGCCCCGACAGAATCCAGTAATCCCTCATAATCTGCGTCCGAGAGACTGGGACGGAGGTAAATCCCAGTTAGAACGGTTTCGTTCCACACGGCCACCACGTACCCGGGACCACGCTCTCTCACAGAGAGAGGGGACGCGTGAGCCGGCGTAATGATTGCGACGGATCCCTCCGTATCGCCAGCCCAGTTAGGCTGATCGGAGACGTAATAAGGATCCGCCGCAACTGTCACCTCTATTGACCGCTCCGCAATGAACTGGATCAAAAGATCCTGTGCCGTGCGGGAGTGGTTTAAATTTGTGTAGAGAACGCTAATGGGAGCCATCGCTAACCGGTCTCCATAGCGCCCTCCACGGGCCCCATCTGGCTAGCGGTGCTAGCTGGTGGAGGAGCCGGGGTCCTGACGGCTCTCACTCCTTTCCTGGGCTGAAAGCACAACTTGCTCCCAATCGAATGCCCAGACGGCCTCTTCTTCGCCTCGCACGCGGGACAGTGCGGTTGCGCCCTGCAGACAGCCGCTTTATGCCCCGGCTGTCCACAGCGAATACATAAGTTTGTCCGGTCTACGCCGGTACAAAGGGCTCCAGTATGTCCCAGCTCCTGGCACCGGAAGCACTTTAATGGCTTCTTCTCAATAGACTGGACTCTAACAGAGCTCCAGCCTATTAAGAGCCTGGTCTTCTCGGCGAGCAAGATGCTTGCCGCGGTCGCTGGACACTTCACGACGACCGAACCCGTACCGGACGCCCCCATCCGAATCTCCTTGACCAGGACCTGATCTGGAGGGCACTGTCCAGTTGCGGCTACTGCAGCTCGCACATCCTCCTTGCTTGCTGAGTCGTCGAGACCGAGAATTCTCAGGTCAGTCGTCATGACGGGCCTCACAACGCGCACGTTCTCCAGGAACACTTCCTTGAGTCGTGCCGCTAACTTGTCCGCCTTCTCGGAGGTGTCCTTCCCGGGAAGTTGCAAGATCCGCGCGCCTGTTAGAGCGGAGCGGATCTTCAGCCCGCCTTCAATCCCGAGCTCATTTAACTTTATCCTCTCCCGAGCCGTGGAGAGCACCTTCTCATAGGTGAGGCCGTTCTTCGCGGCCTCCTCCGACACCGTAATCACCACGGCCGAGGACTTGGGAAGGTTCACCTTTTTCCTGCCCTTGCCTCTTTTTCCTCGGGCAGGTTGGGCTGCCCGGGGAGCAACAGCAACAGGTGGTGTCGTTGCTGCGGCCTGGACCTTCTTCACTCTCCCTCCCTTGACCACGGTGCTCCACGGCTCAGGAGTCGGTTGTGGTGGCGGGATAGGCACGTCCGGGGGCGCCTCAGGCGCCCTGGCCCGCGTCTTGGGGGGTTTGCCCACTTTGCTTGACGCAGGAGTTCGCACAGCAGCCGGGGCACGCTCTGGCCCTACAGGTGCCGACTCTGGTGCAGCGTTCCGCCGTCTGTCCGCCGCGAGCGGTGGCCTTAGTTGCCGCTCAGGCAGCAAGCGGTCCTGGATGCCCGCCAACTTCGCATTCACCATGGACCCGATGGCCACCATGATGGATGCCTTCAATTCCTCAAGCTCTGCTCGAGGTGCTGGGGTTCGAGTGCACCCGAGCTCCATTTCGGCGCGCAGCTGAGCCACTGTGCTCTTCAGCTCCTCAAGTTCCTTCCTGAGGACCTGGTTTTCGAGCCGCAGCAGCTGAGACTCCTCATCAATGGGCCGCTTGTTCAGCACCTCCACGGCCGCCTCGATGCTGCCGGTCGCCTCCTTGAGCGCCCGCACATCGGTGCCCTTCAGGTTTTTGGAAGTCCGGGCAACCTTTTTTATTATATCCACCGATTTGGTGACTTCCGCACTAAGTCCATCTCCGGACAAAGTCCCTAAGAACGATCGCCCAATTACGACACTACGAATGTCGTGCGCGATCTCTTTTTCGAGGATCTTGTCGATCTCCTCTTGCTGGAGCTGAATAGCCTTTGCCTTGGCTGCAGCCAGTCCAACATACTCGGCTGTTGTAGCCGGTCGTCCCCTCTTCCGCTTGGGCGTCTCGGCTGGCCTAGGTGTTTGAGCCCTTGCCTGCCCTTCGGGACCGCCTTCCCGAGCGGAACAGCCCATTTCAGACTCCTGACATGCCATACCCTCTGCTATGGCTTCGATCAGAGCAGAATTCTCATCAGTTTTAGGCGACCGCCCCTTCTTCCGCTTGGGCGTCTTGGTTGGCCTAGATGTTCGAGGCCTTGCCTTCCCTTCGGGATCGTCATCTTCGGATGGTCCCGATAAAGTCGAAGAACTCAACGAGCTCCTCTCTTTGCGCTTAACGCCTCCGCCGATTGACATAAGCGACACCATTGACTCGCAGCGTGACGAAGCTGTCTCAAGCCTGTCGCTGCTGGAGTCTGACAGTCGCGACACATCTCTGGGCTCCGTTACAGAACCCCCGAAACGCAGCACCAAGCTGGCACCGCTGCCTCTCCTACTACTCCGCTCAACCTAACCTAACCTAACCTTTTTTTTTTTTTTTTTTTTAGGTGGGGAAATCCTCATGGATACCCGTCGCCTTGGGGACGACGACGGGTTATGCCGGACTCCTACCGGCTAAAACCCCACCGTGTTCCATCCACATCGCTTGAGTGCCGAGTACACGGGTGCCCAGAAGGATTCTTCCGCATACCCGGCAGCGACGGCCTTAGGCCAAACCTCTTGGAAGGGGAGGACTGGAGCGATTCCTCCCCTGTACTACGCGTGAGTGGCGCGCGGGAACACGCGCGACGCCAACTCGAGCCCTGAAAACTGGACGCCGGACTTCCCCAAGTCCGACGCCCATGGCTCTAAGGGGTAGGGCGCGGCTTCACGCCAGCCGCTGACGTCCTCCCCTTCTTCGGCGGGTGCGCCACCGAACAGGCAGCGCTGCCCGAACAGTGCTCCGCCGGCTTCCCCGCCGCAGTGCAGATAACGCAGAGCGGCGGAGAAGTACACTGTCCGGCCAAATGGCCAGCTTGTCCGCAGCGATAACATAGACCGCTGCGGTCCACCTCCGATTTGCAGCTGGATATTACGTGCCCCGGAGAGAGGCAACGATAACATCTTAATGGCCTCGGCGGCAGGATTTTAACCTGCGCCGAGGACCATCCCACCACTATTCGTCCCCCCTCCGAGGCCTTTTTGGCCGCTGCCATCGGGCAGCGCACCCAGGCGGTGCCTCGTCCTGTATTGTCGCGGCGAATATCTCCCGCCTTGATGGATGCCGTTGGGCATCCACCAACCCGGGAGATCGCCGCGATCACTTCCTCAGAAGACACCGAGTCATCCAGCCCCGAAATGCGCATCTCTGCGCACTTCACGGGCCTGGTGACTCGGAGCTCCTCTCCAAACTCCTGCTTCAGCCTGTCGGCCAAGGCATCGGCCTTCTCGCCGGACTCAGCCCCCGGCACCTCAAATATTCTCTGCCCCGACACTCCCACCCTGAACTGCAGGGTGGTTATGCCGAGGTCGGCCAACTTAATCCTTTGTGTCGCCTCGCGCAACACATCGGCATAAGTTGCACCCCGTTTCTCAGCGTCGGGCTGCAGCGTTATTGCCACAGCCGTCGACTGAGGGGGGCGCAACTTAATCCCCCTTTTGGGTTGAGCCTTGGGCGTTGGCTTTGCCGCTGCCCTCGGCTTTTCCCCGTTCTTAACCACCTTAGTCCTTTCCGCCTCCCCTGAGGACTGGGACTTCGGTGGCTCCTGGGTAAGTACTACGCGAGGCGGCACAGAGGGTTTTGGCCTTGGCCCACCCTTAGTCCGCTTCCCACTCGGCTGCCCCTGTGTTTGGCCTCCTCGTTTCCCCTTTGGGGGGTTTGGGGCAGCAGCCGATTGAGGTTCAGGACTAGCCGGGGCCTCAAATCGGGGTTGGTCGTGCGCGAGCGGAGGGCGAACGCGCTCCTCGGGGAGCAGCCTCCCCTCTAACGCGTCGAAACGCGCGTTCATCATGGTCCCTACCTGAACCAAGATGGCGCGCGTTACCTCTTCTAACGGTGCAGGAGGCGGCATCATGACCCGATCCCGCATTTCCCGCACCGTCTTCTGCAGTTCGACCATCTCAGACTGCAGGCGGGCGTTGTCCGCCTGTAGACTTCTCACCTTAAAGAGGGTAGGACGTTTCTCGAGCATTCCTATGGCCTTTTCAATTCGGGCCACAGCTCGACCAAGACGTTTACCCCCTTTTTGCTCAACAACCTCCTTGATCAGTTGTAAACTGTCCCCCAACCCTGGAATAATCATTTCATCAGCCTCCGCTTCTTCGTCGAAAGTGTCTTCCAGTGAGTCCTCTGGAAGCGACTGCCATTCCTCCGTATCCAGCCTCTCAAAATCCCTCTCGATCTTGCGCTGGAATGTCTTCTCACTCATGGGGGGTGGAGGTCGAGGACGACTCCTGCCCCTCGTGGCCGTTGGAATCTTCGCAGCTGGCTGCGACGAAGAATGGCCACCTAACTCACTCAGACGTCGTTTCCGAACGCCTTCGGAAACGATACTACTGTCCGAATCACTCTCCAGGTCTGATACGACCCGCTCCTTACTACTACGACCACCGATGAGTAATTTAATGCCACCCCTGGCATCTGCCGAAGCAGAAGAACAAACTACGGGTTTAATGCCCCCACTGGCAGAAGAAACAACAGGTGAAACACCTTTAGCAGTTTTAGCTGATGCCACAGCTGAAGAAGATTTTTGAAAACTTTCCATAACTGTTCCCACGAGTATGGGACGATCTACGCGGGTCCACCGCTGGGTGACGCCCATCCCAGCGGTAAGGGACTTGGGGGGATACACGGAGTGGCCCAGGTACCCCGGGGTTTTTACGACTTTTCCTTGTCGGGTTGTTATTGACATGTCCTTGTCTCGGCCCGGCCAATGAAGGCAAGGCCCTCGGTCGCCTGGAGCCGCTAGACATAACAACGACACTCCAGGCGATAACGATATCCCTCCCGGCGGTGGCATGGACCATCCTCGCCAGCTCTGCGGTAGTGTGAGTACGCGCAGAGCCCGCCCCTGCTCCTCCACTGTGCCCTCTGCAAATCAGAGGGACACGTGGAGAAACGAACGTGTCGGGTCATTAGCCGATGAGCAGCAAGATCCCACTTTGGAGAAGTCACTGAACATCTACCAGGATGCACCTGCTCCACCAGCTTCCGTTCCCTCCGGACGTATCCAAAGGGACTGGAAGTGGCAAGCTTTCGTGGAGGTTACCCGACCTTAGCACCCCAACCTAACCTAACCTAACCTAACCTAACCTAACCTAACCTAACCTAACCTAACCTAACCTAACCTAACCTAACCTAACCTAACCTAACCTAACCTAACCTAACCTTTTTTTTTTTTTTTTTTTAGGTGGGGAAATCCTCATGGATACCCGTCGCCTTGGGGACGACGACGGGTTATGCCGGACTCCTACCGGCTAAAACCCCACCGTGTTCCACCTCATCGCCTGAGTGCCGGGGTAGCGGGACCACGTTAAGTATTCGGCCGCTCCCCGGCAGCGACGGCACAATGGCCAAGCCTCTTGGGAGGGGAGGACTGGAGCGATTCCTCCCCTAAACTACATGTGAGTGGCGCGCGGGAACACGCGCGACGCCAACTCGAGCCCTGAGAACTGGGCGCCGAACTTCCCCAAGTCCGACGCCCATGGCTCTAAGGGGGAGCCTGCGTCTGCGGCTTTGCCGCAGTCGCAGGCTTCCCCTCCTTCTTTTTTGGGTGCGCCACCACGCAGGCAGCGCTCCCACCGCAGTGGTCGGAGGGCTTCCCCGCCGCCTTGCAAACGACGCAAAGCGGCGGCAAAGTGCATTGACCGGCCAGATGGCCGGCCTGACCGCAGCGGTAACAGAGACCACTGCGGTCCACCTCCGACGTGCATCTCGCCCTCACGTGCCCCGGAAGGAGGCACCGGTAGCACCTCATTGGCCTCGGCGACAGGATTTTTACCTGCGCCGAGGACCAACCAACGGCCAGCCGTCCCCCCTCCGAGGCCTTTTTGGCCGCTGCCACCGGGCAACGCACCCAGGCAGTGCCTCGATTCGTTTCGTCGCGGCGTACATCTCCCGCCTTGATGGATGCCGTTGGGCATCCACCAACCCGGGAGATCTCCGCGGCCACCTCCTCGGAAGTCACCGAGTCGTCCAACCCCGAAATGCGCATCTCTGCACACTTCGTGGGTCGGCCGACTCGGATGACCTCTTCTCCGAAAACCTCTCTCAACTTATCCGCCAAGGCATCGGCCTTCACGCCGGACTCAGCCCCCGGCAGCTCTAGAATCCTCTGCCCCGACACACCCACCCTAAACTGTACGGCAGGTATGCCGAGGTCAGCCAACTTTATTCTCTTTGTCGCCTCGCGCAACACATTGGCGTAAGTCACGCCCCCCTTTTCAGCATCGGGCTGTAAGGTTAAAGTTACAGCCGACGACTGTGGGAGGCGCAACTTAGGCCCCCTCTTCTTGGTTTGGGCCTCGGGAGGGGACTTTGTCCCCGCCTTCGGCTTCCTCCCCTTCTTCCCCACGTCAGTCCATTCTGCCTCTGGAACACCAGAGGTCTGGGACTGACGTGGCTCCAGAGTCTCCAGTTCTGCGCGAGGCGGCAAAGAGGATTTTGCCCTTTTGCTGCCCGTCTCCTCCTGATCTTTCCCACCTCGTTTCGGCAGGCCGCTACCTGCGGGCACCGACTCCGGTGGTCTCTGGTCTTCGCCTCCTTGGGGTGGCACAGTGGGTGGTGGATCACCCTTGGGTTGCACCTTCCTCTTTTTCCCCTTATTGTTTCCTACTCGTGCCCCTGGTGGGGGGTTGGGACCCGATTTAGGACCCGGAATTACCGGGGGCTCGGAACGGGGCCCATCGTGCGCCAAAGGAGGGCGGAGTTTCTCCTTGGGGAGAAGCCTTCCCTCCAGTGCATCCAGTCTCGCATTCATCATGGTCCCAACTTGGACCATGATGGACTGCGTTATCTCCGCTACAGGTACTGGAGGCTGCTGCCTATACTGTGCGCGCATTTCCTGCACCTCCTTACGGAGCTTAGCCACCTCGGCCTGCAGGCGGTTATTGTCCGCCTGCAGTCTTGTCGTCTCCTCAGTGGCGGTGCGCTTCTGAAGCTGCTCCCCCGCCAGCATAATTTGGTTCGCCGCGTTCTTAAGGGAACGAATATTCGTGCCCTTAATGTTGCCCGACGTTACAGCGACATGCTTAATAACAGCCACATTGGCCATGATTTTCTGCAGCAGATTTCCCTCATCTAGTGAACTGGCGGCTCCCAACAACCTAGATGTGTCGTCGATGAGCCAGGAAGCCACCTCTTGATTCCGCCATCCCTCCTCTTCCATTTCGGCTATTACTGCCTCAGCCTGGACGCGTATCTCCTCGCGTCTGGCCACCCGGGCATTTGTCGAGGTAGCCTGACCAGCAGTTGAAGATCGGCCTCTCCCCCTTCTGGCTGTTGGGATCTTCGCCTTGGATTGTGACAAAGAGCACTCCCCGTGATCCTCCTCAAGTTGCCGCTTCCGAGTACTCTCCGAACACGACGACGACTCGACATCTAAGGAGTCATCCGAGTCCATCTCAAAATCCCACTCCTGGGTGCCCCTGAATCCACCCGCTGAACCAGGGAAGACTGGGGACATGTCCCTACGATTAGCAGCATCCACTGCCTTCTCAGGGTCTGCTACGACCCTATCCGTACTACGCCTATCCACCGAAGTGGAAGGTATGGGAAGTTTAATGCCACCCCTGGCACCTGCCGAAGCAGAAGAATTTTTGTCATTTTTCTCCATTTTATTCCCACGATTATGGGTCGATCTACACATCACCCACTGGGTAACGCCCATTCCAGTGGGGGAAGGACTTACGGGCACACCGGGGTTGGCCCAGGTGCCCCAGCGGTTTTAACGACTTTACTGTCGGGTCTTATTGACTTTTCCTTGTCTCGGCCCGGCCAATGAAGGCAAGGCCATCGGTCGCCTGGAGCCGCTAGACATGATCAACGACACCCCAGGCGATAACGATCTACGTCGTCCGGCGGTGGCGGGGAAGGAACTCCTTCCCGGCCTGCTCTACGGTAGGGTGAGTACACGCAGAGCCCGCCCTTGCCCCTCCACTGTGCCCTCTGATGAACAGAGGGACACGTGGAGGAACGAACTACACGGTCGGGTCAAGCTGACCCGCCGCCCTCCGGTGGTCACATCTCAGTGATGCAACCACCCCACCTTGGGTTGGTTCACGCCGGCAAGCCGGTACCCCCCATATCTGGGGGGCATTCCCCTATCCACCACCCGGGGGACGCGCCCGATAGCAGACCCACCTGCCACGGGAACCTAACCTAACCTAACCTAACCTAACCTAACCTAACCTAACCTAACCTAACCTAACCTAACCTAACCTAACCTAACCTAACCTAACCTAACCTAACCTAACCTAACCTAACCTAACCTAACCTAACCTAACCTAACCTAACCTAACCTAACCTAACCTAACCTAACCTAACCTAACCTAACCTAACCTAACCTAACCTAACCTAACCTAACCTAACCTAACCTAACCTAACCTAACCTAACCTAACCTAACCTAACCTAACCTAACCTAACCTAACCTAACCTAACCTAACCTAACCTAACCTAACCTAACCTAACCTAACCTAACCTTACCACAAACAACATCGCTGTGGTAGGGATCCAGACCAGTGCCTGGGAGGTCACGCTTGTCTCCTTCTACTTCGAGCCAGACCAGCCCACAGAGCCATACCTTAAACACCTAGAAAAGATAGTGCAACAAATCGGGAACACGAAACTTGTCGTTGGAGGCGACGCAAACGCAAAGAGCACATGGTGGGGGAGCCCAACAATTGACCACGAAGGGGAATTAGTCTCAGGAACACTCGAAGAGCTGGACCTGAACATACTCAATAGAGGGAAAATCCCGACCTTTGACGTAATCCGCGGAGGAAAACGGTACACCAGCTTCGTTGACATAACAGCCTGCTCAACGGACATTCTCGACCTGGTTGAGGACTGGAAGATCGACGAGGGTCTCACGAGTTCGGACCACAACGGCATTGTTTTCAACTTGCGGCTCTCAAAATCTAAAGGCACACAAATCATTAGGACAACAAGAAAATTTAACACAAAGAAAGCCAATTGGCCTGAGTTTCGTGAGAAGCTCAGACAATTGATGCAAGAAGACAATTTCAATAAACTAGAAATAGACAAAATAAACTCAACAGACAAATTAGATTCAGCAACCAACACACTCGGAAAAATTATAGACGAAGCCTGCAAATTATCAATGCCAACTAAAAAACCAAATGAAGAACTTACCTTGCCGTGGTGGTCCGAGAAGCTCGCCGAGATGAAGAAGAAAGTCGCAACCATGAAGCGTAGAATCCGATGCGCTGCTCCGGTCCGAAGGTCGAAGGTCATCGAAGAGTACCTGAAACAGAAAGAAGAGTATGAGTCAGAGGCAGCCAAAGCCCAAATCGAGAGCTGGAAGGACTTCTGCCACAAACAGGATAGGGAGGGGGTCTGGGAGGGGATCTACAGGGTTATAGGAAGAACTACACGCAGGGAGGAGGACATACCGCTAGAAAAGAACGGGGAGGTGCTGGATGCAAAAGGTTCCGTGAAGCTACTAGCGGAAACGTTCTTCCCGGAAGACCTCACAGAAAGCGACAACACCCACCACCAACACATCAGAGTGGTAGCTGAAAGGGTCAACAAAGTCGACCAAGATGGCCTTTGTGACCCACCGTTCACAGCAGCTGAACTCAGACAAGCGAGTATGTCATTCAACCCAAAAAAGGCCCCAGGCGCCGACGGTTTTACAGCCGACATTTGTTGCCAAGCCATCAAAAGCGACCCCGAGCTTTTCCTGACCTTCCTCAACAAATGCCTTGAACACCACCACTTTCCCGAAGCTTGGAAAAAGGCAACAGTCGTCGTGTTGAGGAAGCCGGGAAAGGCAAATTACATCACACCTAAATCGTACCGACCAATTGGACTCCTGCCGATATTGGGAAAGATATATGAGAAAATGCTGGTGGCCCGTCTCAAGTTCCACTTGCTGCCAAAGATAAGTACTCGCCAGTACGGATTCATGCCACAAAGGAGTACCGAAGACTCCCTCTATGACTTAATGCAGCACATTAATAACAAGCTGGATCAGAAAAAGATCATAACATTAGTATCATTGGACATAGAGGGAGCCTTCGACAGTGCCTGGTGGCCAGCCATAAGAGTCCGACTGGCTGAGGAAAAGTGTCCGCTCAACTTGAGAAGGGTCATGGACAGCTATCTCAGGGACAGAAGAGTCACGGTGAGGTACGCCGGGGAAGAATATGAGAAGGGCACGAACAAGGGATGCGTCCAAGGTTCCATTGGGGGCCCAATTCTCTGGAATCTCTTGCTAGACCCTCTGCTTAAAAGTTTAGAAGACAGGGGAGAATACGCCCAGGCGTTTGCGGACGACGTCATCCTAGTCTTCAACGGCGAGACAGCTGGGGAGGTGGAAACGCGTGCCAATGCCACTCTCGCGCATGTTTGGGCGTGGGGTGTCGATAAGAAGCTCAAATTTGCTCCGCACAAAATGAATGCGATGATTATCACTAGGAAGCTGAAATACGACACACCACGCCTGAGCATGGGGGGGGTCGACATAGGCATGTCGAAAGAGATCAAATTACTAGGAGTCACCATCGACGAGAAATTGACATTCAACTCCCACGTCTCAAACGTATGTCGGAAGGCAATCGGCGTTCACAAACAACTGTGCAGAGCGGCAAAGGTTAGCTGGGGGCTTCACCCTGAAGTTATAAGAGTCATCTACGTGGCGACAGTGGAGCCAATAATCTTATATGCTGCTAGTGTTTGGGCGCCGGCGGCAGAGAAGCTAGGAGTCATAAAACAGCTCGCAACAGTACAGCGCGGAATCGCACAGAAAATGTGCAGAGCTTACCGCACGGTCTCCCTGAACTCAGCACTTATTCTGGCTGGATTGCTCCCCCTCGACCTCCGAGTTCGTGAGGTGGCTTCATTATACGAAGCCAAGCGAGGAGTACCTCGGCCAGAGCTGGGGGATAGGGAGATCGAGCTGATGGCTCCAGCAATGGAGGCCCCACACCCCGCCGAGCGTATCGACCTGGAGTTCGTGAGCCTGGTGAACCAAGAGCAAGTGGACCAACACAGCGATCTTGACGTCCGCATCTTCACCGATGGGAGCAAAATAGGAGGCAAAGTCGGTGCCGCACTATCCGAGTGGAGTTGCGAAACCGAGACCAAAGCACGAAAACTTGCTCTAGCAAACTATTGCACGGTTTACCAGGCCGAGCTACTGGCGATATGCAAGGCAACTAGGACAGTCCTAGAGCACGGAGCGACTTCCTTTGGAATTTTCAGCGACTCAATGGCAGCTCTCCAAACGGTCAAGAACCCCAGTTGCCTCCATCCCCTAGCAGTAGAAGCCAGAAATAACCTAAGAACAATATTTCTCCAGGGCAAAATGTTAACTTTGTTCTGGATAAAGGCCCACGCAGGGCTGGAGGGAAATGAGAGAGCTGACCAACTTGCCAAAGAGGCCGCTGGGAATTCCAAAAGGAAACCGGACTACGACCAGTGCCCGGTTTCGTTCGTCAAGCGAAGCATACGTATGGCAACGCTTGACGAATGGAATCGGAGATACGTGACGGGAGAGACCGCGGCAATCACGAAGATTTTCTTTCCGGATGCTGTGACGGCTTACCGGATAGTAAGGAAATTAGAAACAAGTAGCGAAAGGACACAGATCATGACAGGGCACGGTGGGTTCTCACAATACTTGAACCGCTTCAAGTGTAAGGAGAGCCCATCGTGCATCTGTGAACCTGACGCCGAAGAGTCGGTCCCGCACGTATTGTTCGATTGCCCCGTGCATGCAGCAGCGCGCCTAAACATTGAGCAGGAAATTGATTTTAAAATATGTCCCGATAATGTAACAGATATAATGAAAAGCAAAAGTAGAGAAAGGTTTATAGAGTACTGTGAGCAAATAGCAATGATAGTAATAAAAAGAAATAAAACTGTGTAAAAAATATGTTATCATAATATATTGATATATATTATAGTCTAGCATATAAAACTTAAGATGTAAAATATTGAAATAGAAATAAGAATGTAAACAGTAGTTTGTAAGCCAAATAGTATATGAAACTATGATATCATAATACAGTGTATGTATTAGTGATGGGCATAGAAAAATAGATAAAAATGTAAAAAATTAGGTTAAGTATATTGTATAAACAAAATGTTATTATCTGTAAGAAATAAAATAAGAATATGGGCATAAGGCTAAACGAAAAACTGTAAAATAAAAATAGACTTGTTGTGTTTTTTATTGAAATAAAGATATAAAAAAGAAAGAAATAAAAAGACAAATGTAGAGTAGCATAGTTATAGTTAGAGGGAAACCCCACCCGGAAAGGTATAGAAAGATGATGGATACAAGAAAGACAAAGTATGTAGAATAAAAGTACGAGAGGCATAAATGATAGAACTGGAATGAAAGATTAGATAGTAAGAACAGGCTCCGATCATGTTGGAGGTAGGAGGAAAAAAAAAAAAAAAAAAAAAAAAAAAAAAAAAAACGTAACCTAACGTAACCTAACGTAACGTAACGTAACCTAACCTAACCTAACCTAACCTAACCTAACCTAACCTAACCTAACCTAACCTAACCTAACCTAACCTAACCTAACCTAACCTAACCTAACCTAACCTAACCTAACCTAACCTAACCTAACCTAACCTAACCTAACCCTCTTTAAAAAGACCGCGGCCGATTACGACCGATGCCCCCTATCCAACATAAGGAGGAATATAAGGCAGGAAACGAAAAAGGAGTGGGGAAAGAGGTACGCAGAGAGCGAGACCGCTTCCACCACTAAGCATTTCCTGCCTGATACAGAAGCCGCGTACAGAATCGTGAAGAAACTGAAATTGACCCCCACGTTGGTACAAATACTGACAGGGCATGGGGGGTATGGGTACTATCTGCATAAGTTCAATTTGAAGGATAGCCCCCTATGCATCTGCGACACAGGTTCCGAGGAGTCGATCATCCACCTCATACTCGACTGTCCCATATACGGAAAAAAAAGGTTAGACCTACAAATTCAGCTAGAACAGCAGCTAACGGCCGAGAACTTACCAGGCATTGTAGCCGAACGACACAGTAGGGATTTGTTGTTTAGGTTTGCGGAAGAGGCCACAAGATCGGCAAAGATCAGAAACGGTAGCAAGATTATTGGCAGATAGCAAATGCCATCTACATTTTGAGGATGTACAAATGTGTATTTTACTTAGGCATAGCCAGTAATCTTGTTACACAAGAAAGGGTACAAATTAGTGTATTATGAGAATACACTAAGTTTGTATCAAGGAATGAGAAAACGAAAAGTCCGCAACCTAAAAATGATGTTACAAAATTAGAAATGAAAGAAAGAGCTACTGTGTTGTGGGGAATTATTTAAGGAATATAATAAGACATTTTAAATACTATCATAAGTTAAATTATTAAATAAAAAATTTGAAATGTAATTTATATTATAAATTGTTGAAAAGATTCTCCGAACAATTTTATCGGAGACAATGTGGAATGACAAACTGAGGTTTTTGGCCGGTAGGAGTCCGGCACTATCTGGGTCTTCCTTCCCAGGTGTCCATGATGGATTTTCCTCTTTTTGTCCAAATGTAAAAAAAAAAAAAAAAAAAAAAAAAAAAAAAAAAAAAAACCTAACCTAACCTAACCTAACCTAACCTAACCTTTTTTTTTTTTTTTTTTTTTTTTTTTAGGTGGGGAAATCCTCATGGATACCCGTCGCCTTGGGGACGACGACGGGTTATGCCGGACTCCTACCGGCTAAAACCCCACCGTGTTCCACCTCATCGCCTGAGTGCCGGGGTAGCGGGACCACGTTAAGTATTCGGCCGCTCCCCGGCAGCGACGGCACAAGGCCAAGCCTCTTGGGAGGGGAGGACTGGAGCGATTCCTCCCCTAAACTACAAGTGAGTGGCGCGCGGGAACACGCGCGACGCCAACTCGAGCCCTGAGAACTGGACGCCGGACTTCCCCAAGTCCGACGCCCATGGCTCTAAGGGGGAGCCTGCGTCTGCGGCTTTGCCGCAGTCGCAGGCTTCCCCTCCTTCTTTTTTGGGTGCGCCACCACGCAGGCAGCGCTCCCACCGCAGTGGTCGGAGGGCTTCCCCGCCGCATTGCAAACGACGCAAAGCGGCGGCAAAGTACATTGACCGGCCAGATGGCCGGCCTGACCGCAGCGGTAACAGAGACCACTGCGGTCCACCTCCGACGTACATCTCGCCCTCACGTGCCCCGGAAGGAGGCACCGGTAGCACCTCATTGGCCTCGGCGACAGGATTTTTACCTGCGCCGAGGACCAACCGACGGCCAGCCGTCCCCCCTCCGAGGCCTTTTTGGCCGCTGCCACCGGGCAACGCACCCAGGCAGTGCCTCGATTCGTTACGTCGCGGCGTACATCTCCCGCCTTGATGGATGCCGTTGGGCATCCACCAACCCGGGAGATCTCCGCGGCCACCTCCTCGGAAGTCACCGAGTCGTCCAACCCCGAAATGCGCATCTCTGCACACTTCGTGGGTCGGCCGACTCGGATGACCTCTTCTCCGAAAACCTCTCTCAACTTATCCGCCAAGGCATCGGCCTTCACGCCGGACTCAGCCCCCGGCAGCTCTAGGATCCTCTGCCCCGACACACCCACCCTAAACTGTACGGCAGGTATGCCGAGGTCAGCCAACTTTATTCTCTTTGTCGCCTCGCGCAACACATTGGCGTAAGTCACGCCCCCCTTTTCAGCGTCGGGCTGTAAGGTTAAAGTTACAGCCGACGACTGTGGGAGGCGCAACTTAGGCCCCCTCTTCTTGGTTTGGGCCTCGGGAGGGGACTTTGTCCCCGCCTTCGGCTTCCTCCCCTTCTTCCCCACGTCAGTCCATTCTGCCTCTGGAACACCAGAGGTCTGGGACTGACGTGGCTCCAGAGTCTCCAGTTCTGCGCGAGGCGGCAAAGAGGGTTTTGCCCTTTTGCTGCCCGTCTCCTCCTGATCTTTCCCACCTCGTTTCGGCAGGCCGCTACCTGCGGGCACCGACTCCGGTGGTCTCTGGTCTTCGCCTCCTTGGGGTGGCACAGTGGGTGGTGGATCACCCTTGGGTTGCACCTTCCTCTTTTTCCCCTTATTATTTCCTACTCGTGCCCCTGGTGGGGGGTTGGGACCCGATTTAGGACCCGGATTTACCGGGGGCTCGGAACGGGGCCCATCGTGCGCCAAAGGAGGGCGGAGTTTCTCCTTGGGGAGAAGCCTTCCCTCCAGTGCATCCAGTCTCGCATTCATCATGGTCCCAACTTGGACCATGATGGACTGCGTTATCTCCGCTATAGGTACTGGAGGCTGCTGCCTATACTGTGCGCGCATTTCCTGCACCTCCTTACGGAGCTTAGCCACCTCGGCCTGCAGGCGGTTATTGTCCGCCTGCAGTCTTGTCGTCTCCTCAGTGGCGGTGCGCTTCTGAAGCTGCTCCCCCGCCAGCATAATTTGGTTCGCCGCGTTCTTAAGGGAACGAATATTCGTGCCCTTAATGTTGCCCGACGTTACAGCGACATGCTTAATAACAGCCACATTGGCCATGATTTTCTGCAGCAGATTTCCCTCATCTAGTGAACTGGCAGCTCCCAACAACCTAGATGTGTCGTCGATGAGCCAGGAAGCCACCTCTTGATTCCGCCATCCCTCCTCTTCCATTTCGGCTATTACTGCCTCAGCCTGGACGCGTATCTCCTCGCGTCTGGCCACCCGGGCATTTGTCGAGGTAGCCTGACCAGCAGTTGAAGATCGGCCTCTCCCCCTTCTGGCTGTTGGGATCTTCGCCTTGGATTGTGACAAAGAGCACTCCCCGTGATCCTCCTCAAGTTGCCGCTTCCGAGTACTCTCCGAACACGACGACGACTCGACATCTAAGGAGTCATCCGAGTCCATCTCAAAATCCCACTCCTGGGTGCCCCTGAATCCACCCGCTGAACCAGGGAAGACTGGGGACATGTCCTTACGATTAGCAGCATCCACTGCCTTCTCAGGGTCTGCTACGACCCTATCCGTACTACGCCTATCCACCGAAGTGGAAGGTATGGGTAGTTTAATGCCACCCCTGGCACCTGCCGAAGCAGAAGAATTCTTGTCATTTTTCTCCATTTTATTCCCACGATTATGGGTCGATCTACACATCACCCACTGGGTAACGCCCATTCCAGTGGGGGAAGGACTTACGGATACACCGGGGTTGGCCCAGGTGCCCCAGCGGTTTTAACGACTTTACTGTCGGGTCTTATTGACTTTTCCTTGTCTCGGCCCGGCCAATGAAGGCAAGGCCATCGGTCGCCTGGAGCCGCTAGACATGATCAACGACACCCCAGGCGATAACGATCTACGTCGTCCGGCGGTGGCGGGGAAGGAACTCCTTCCCGGCCTGCTCTACGGTAGGGTGAGTACACGCAGAGCCCGCCCTTGCCCCTCCACTGTGCCCTCTGATGAACAGAGGGACACGTGGAGGAACGAACTACACGGTCGGGTCAAGCTGACCCGCCGCCCTCCGGTGGTCACATCTCAGTGATGCAACCACCCCACCTTGGGTTGGTTCACGCCGGCAAGCCGGTACCCCCCATATCTGGGGGGCATTCCCCTATCCACCACCCGGGGGACGCGCCCGATAGCAGACCCACCTGCCACGGGAACCTAACCTAACCTAACCTAACCTAACCTTTTTTTTTTTTTTTTTTTTTTCGCAGGGGAATGCATTACGCATACCGTCCTGCCTGGGGGTCGGTGGGACGGTTATGTGGGACTCCCTCGCGGTATACCCACTAAACCCCTGCGGCGGCCTTCCTCTGCAGTGCGAGGATCTCCGGGAACGCATCAGCTAAGCTCCGGAGATCCCCTCTGCGTTTCCCCCCTGTGGGGAGGGGGGAACTATCCCGGGGGTGGTCGAATCCACCCCCCGGGGGGGAACAGTGTCACGCCTCATACCGCGTAAAGTGCGGCATGAGGCGCGGCAGTGTCACCCCTCTCGACGACACTCCCCGGCCGCACCGGGAGTGTCATCCTCTCCCGGGTCGCGTCCCACGGTCACATCGCCCCAAGATGTGGCCGCGCGCGACCCTATTGCGGCGCCTGAGGGCGGCGTGTGTTTCCGCCGCCCTGGCGCCGCCGTCTTCGAGCGGGATCGGCCCTCTCCCGATCCCGCTCGGCGGCCTCCTTCTGGAGCATTACTGCATCGCAGAAGGAGACCGCTGCCCTCCAACCCTCCTCGCTCGCCAGCATAGCCGCGACTAATGCTGGCGGGGACAGATCTCGTCCGATCCGGTCGACCAGGTCTCGACGCTCGGACCGCCACGCAGGGCAGTCCTCCAGCGTGTGCTGGGCGGAGTCCAGGTCGGACGCGCAGTGGTGGCATCGTGCCGTTTCCTCCCTTGCGATTCGATTCAGATACTCACCGAAGCACCCGTGCGCGGTGAGTATCTGAGTCAATCTGTAGGTGACGCAGCCTTTCCTCCCTACCCATGCTTCGAAGTTCGGCAGAACAGCACCGACAGCGCGTTGGCTCGCACAGCCCTGTAACACGAGCTGTGCGCGCCATTTGCGCATTACACGTCGGTGTGCGTTCCGCCGCAGCATTTCAGGCTCTTGGGCTGGCGCTTCCCCATCGGCATCCCGGCCAACGGCGCGCATTTGGTCGTAGACCAATGCGTCCATGTCGGCCAGGATGTCGAAGGGGGGGTATCGCGCCAGAACCGTCGCCGCCTCGTACGAAATTGTTCGGTATCCTCGTACGATACGCATGGCAACCAACCGCTGAAGGCTCCTCAACAGAGCCCTGCAGCGGGAGGAACCCGCCTCTTTGGACCAGACGGGTGCCCCGTAGAGTGCCATGGATCGTACGACGCCACCGTAGAGGCGGCGAACCTCCTCCCGCGGTCCCCCGAGATTTGGTAGCAGGCGCTGCAAGGCACCCGCCACCTTACGGACTCGGGGGACGAGTCGCCTGAAATGCTCTTCGAAGCGCCATCGGCTGTCCAGTACGAGGCCCAGGTAGCGTATGTGCTTCCCCACCTGGACCTCGACGTCACCTACCCGGATTCGCGAGCTGGGTGGTTCATGGCCTAATCTCAGACCATGAAACCATAGCGCCTCGGTTTTGTGAGGCGCCACCTCAAGGCCGAGCTCGCGTATCCTCCCCACGACACATGCCACGCCCAATTCGGCGAGCCCCAGAACATCCTGGAAGTCTGACCCCCTGGCTATCACTAGGGTGTCATCTGCATAGCAGATGACATCCACTCCAGGGGGGAGACCGGTGCGAAGGACCGCGTCGTACGCGAGGTTCCACAACAGGGGTCCCAGAACGGAACCCTGGGGTACCCCGCAGCAAATCTCCCTCCGTACTTCCACCCCATCCCGACCGATATACTGCACCGTTCTGTCGCGCAGGTAGGCCCCGATTACGGCCCGCAGGTAGGGAGGCATGTCATGATGTACGAGTGCCTCCCTGATCGCCTGCCAGGGGATGGTGTTAAACGCGTTGACGATGTCGAGGCTCACCGCCAACACCACCCCCCCCTCTTGGACTGCCTGTTCCGACAGGGAACGGACGCGCTTAATGGCGTCCACCGTCGAACGTCCCCGTCGGAATCCAAACTGACAGTCCGACAGATCGGGTCCCACTCGCGACAGGTGCCCGCTGATACGGGCGGAGATTATCCTCTCGAAGAGTTTCCCCGCCTCGTCCAGCAGGCATATCGGTCGGAATGCGGAGGGAGAGTCTGCGGTCCTACCTTCCTTCTTCAGGAGCACCAGTCTCGCTTCCTTCCAGCCGAGGGGGAACACGCCGAGGCGGAGACAGTCGGTGAAAAGCCGCCTCAGCCTGTTCCCTAGCACCGACAGAGCCACCACTAGCGCCTTACCTGGAACACCGTCGGGTCCAGGCGCTGTGTTGCGAGAGGCCAGCCGCCGCACTGCCCGGTCTAGCTCATCCTCCGTCACCTCATACTCGTCGGACCAGAATTGCCGGTCCGACAGTGACGGGGGGTTAGAGGGACTACCCTGGATCCTTGGGAAGAGCGTGTTTACCACTCTTCCCACGAATTCGGGTTCCAGGGTTTCCGTCATTGGAGGGACCCACGGTTTGAGCTTGCCCAGTACCATTTTGTACGGGCGCCCCCATGGATCCCTGTTCAGTCCCTCCAGGAGCTCTCTCCAGCACCGGGCCTTGCTCTCAGCGATGGCGTGGCTGAGAGCCTTTACGGCGGCTCCGTACACCTGACGCGCTCTGTCTCTTTCCTCGGCTGGGGCTCGCCTTCTTCTTCCGGCTCGGAGGTACGGGCGGCGCAATCTCGCGACCTCATCGCGAAGTCGCGAGATCTCCTCGCTCCACCAGTATACCGAGCCTCCTCGGGCCGGCCTGACCCGGGGCATCGATGCGTCGCATATCGACGTCATCGTGTCCCGGAACCAGGCCGCCTGCGCTTCCGGGTCGGACGAGATCTCTTCTTCCGTCCAGTCCGCGACGTGGGCTGCGGCGACGACCATTTCTCGGTCGAGCCGCTTGAGGGACCAACGTCGCGGAGGGCTGCCCTCCTGGCTTGTGCGGCTGGGGCGGCGGAGCGATACATCGAATACGATGTATCGGTGGTCGGATCTAGTGACCATCTCCTCCGCCACCCTCCATCCTGACACCATGCGTATCGCAGAGGGAGTCGCCCATGATAAGTCCACGACCGACTCACCCTGCCACCGCACACAGGTGCTAGCTGAACCTTGGTTTAATAGACCAAGGTCCAGCCCTGCCGCCCACTCCAGGAGTGTCTCTCCTTTTGTATCGTCCCGGGTGTCACCCCACTCACTTGAGTGGGCGTTAAAGTCACCCAGGACGATGACTGGTCGGGGGGCGCAGCCGCGAATGCAGTTGGCCAGCCTGTCCAGGTAGGCCTCGTACACTGGAAGGCCTACATTGTTGGGAGAGATGTAACAGCTAACGACGGCCGTAGAACCCCACTCTACGGCCACGTAGCCCAACCCCCTCCCCAGGAGAGAGCAATGGAGGCCATCCTTTCCCGCCCAGTATATGGCGGCAGAGCCATCGGCCGCCCCGAACCAGCGAGGATGGTCCGGGACGGAGAGTGGCTCCGCAACAACTGCCAGATCAACCGACCACTCCGCGATCGTCTGGAACATGAGATTCTGGGCGTCGCGGCAGTGGTTCAGGTTGATCTGGAGTATTTTCGCTGGAGGCACTAGGCCTGTTGAGCCTCCATGGCCTCCTCGTCCGGTCGTCGGACCGGCTGGCCGTCTCCCTCTCTGGCTGAGGCGGGGGTCGGGCGGACTACCGTCCCCTTCTTCTTCTTCTTCGGCGGGGAGCATTTTTTGCTCCCCAGACGGTGGTTGGAGGGTAGCCCGTAATCGGAGCACACCGGGCATTTCGGAGCGTCCGCTTCGCACTCCCGGGCCTTGTGGCCCGGGTCTCCGCATACATAGCAGCGGGCGCTCCTGTCCACGTTGTCGGGGCACGTGTCCCTGACGTGCCCCATTTCGAGGCACCGGTGGCACTGGAGGGGACGTGCCGCCAGGACCTCTACCCGTGCCGACGACCACCCAACCAGAATACGTCGGGCCTCTGCCGCCTTCCTCACAGCCGATAGTGGGGCGCGGACCCATGCCGACCCAAGCCTGTAGGGCCCGCTGCGGATCTCCCCGACCCTTACGTCGGCCTGGGAGCACCCACCTATAGTCGCCACGGCCGCCGCTACCTCTGTAGGGGTGATGGACTCATCCAGGTCCATCACCCTCAGCTCCGCCGTCTTGCACGGACGCGTGAAGCGGACGTCCGCTTCGCTCATGCGGAGCTTTTCCCGCAGGCTCTCCGCCAAGGCGTCGGCCTTGGCGGCGCTCTCCGGTCCGGGGACCTCCAGCAAAAGGCCCCCGTTGGCGGCTTTGCGCTGGCGGAGCCCGCCGGTGATGCCAAGGTGCGAAAGCTTGATAAGTAACTTGGCATCCTCCATTATTTGGTGCAAAGAGTACCGCGATCCCGGTGGTACGGAAACCAGCACGGCCGCCGCCGCAGGTTGTCGCGGCAGCTTGGGTTGCGGCCGTCTCGGGGTCACCACCGTCCGGGGTGAGACGGGTGGTGCTGCTGCCCTTCTGGCAGCTGCTCTTGCCTTTCGGCCCACCACTTGGGACCACGGGGTTTCCCCCTGTCCCGCAGCCGACCCCGAAGGAGGTAGGGCAGTTGCCTGGGTGGTGGGCACTGCAGGAGCTTCGGTGGACCCCTGTGCCACCCTCTTCTTCCTCTTTTTCTTCCCCTTCCTCTTCTCCCCCCCTACAGGAGTCGAAGAAAGTGTGGAAGTAGGCACGTCCGGGTTCTTTGTCCCCGTATGAGTAGCCCCCGCAGCCGCTTCTCTTCTTTTCAAGGGTGGACGAGCCCCTCTCTCCGGGAAATACCGGTCCATGATCGTGGACTGGAACCGTGCGAAATCGCGCTCCATTTGGACCGCGATTTGGTCCCAGTCCATGCCAGCAGCCTTCTCCAGAGGACCCTGCTCTGCTCCAGCCGGGCCCTTTTTGGCATTTGGTATTAGCTGCCCAGCCTGAGGACCGGATTTCGCCCCACCGCGGCGCAGCTCCTCCACTTCACCCGCCAGCTCCTGCACGCGAGTCATCAGGGCAGCGACGTGAGCTCGGAACCGCTCGTTCTCGCCGTCACGCCGCTCGGCCCTGATACAGAGCTCCTTCGTGCCTTCCTGAAGGGCTCCACAAGCCTCTCGGAAGGCAGCAGCCATCTCTGCCTTCGTTGACTTGGGTCGGGAGAAGGTTTCCTCCGCGGTAGAGAGGCTGCGGAGCATCTCCGCGCCTATCTCCGAGGAGGGTCTCCCCGCTTCCAGACCCGCAAGTTCGGCGCTGTGAGGGCGCTTCGCCCGCGCCTGCTCTCCTTCAGCCGGGTCCTGCGGTCTACGCTTTCGCGTCCGCACGACTCGGCTCTGGGATGAGAGCGACGTCTGCGATATGGCAGAGCCGTCAGTCTCATCCCCACTGACGCTTACGTCCGGAATCGGGGTGGGAGGTCTGGTGGCTTGTCCACTCCTCCCGAAAATGAGTTTTACCGGTCCCGATCGGGGCCGCGTTCTCATCTCTTCCTTCTCTGGTCTGCCGGTTAATAAACCAGCTTCCACTTCTTTATCCTTATTATTATTTGTGTCCATTTTGAATCCCACGAGTATGGGGGAAATAAATGTCCACCCGGGCAGTGCCCCCTGTACCCGGGTAACCCTAATACCACTGGGAGATCAGGAGGTATCCCAGGGTTGGCCGTTAGTGACTGATGAACTCCCCAGCCGCTCTTGCGAGCATCCCGACGCCACGTGCCGCAACGCCGAGAGTTGAGGATTTATTATAGAGGTTTACTCCTCGCGGTCCGGCCGATTAAGGCAAGACCCTCGGTCCCAGCACTGAGCCGCGAGACATATCCACGACACTCAGTATACGCTAGGGTTACGAGACAGCGACGGTGGCAAGAAGAGGAAAGTCCTCCACTCGCCTGCTCTGCGGCAGGGTGAGTGCGCGCAGGGCCCGCCCATACTCCTCCACTATGCCCTCTGCGAATCAGAGGGACACGTGGAGAAACGAACAACGCGGTCGGGTCAAGCTGACCCGCCGCCCTCCTGTGGTCACATCTCCGTGATGTGACCACCCCACCTTAGGGTTGGTTCGCGCCGGCAAGCCGGTACCCCCCATATCTGGGGGGCATTCCCCTATCCACCACCCGGGGACGCGCCCGATAGCAGACCCACCTGCCACGGGAACCTAACCTAACCTAACCTAACCTAACCTAACCTAACCCGAGCAAACCTAACCCGAGCAAACCTAACCCGAGCAAACCTAACCCGAGCAAACCTAACGTAGAACTTAACTCAAGACACATAGTCTTGCTAGCTGACCTAAGGTTCTGGACCGGGACACGCGGGGGGCGTGACGGCGTGGCGTCGAACCGACGCGGATAAACCACCCAGTTGGAGACGAGCTAGGCAGAAGGAACAATTGTTCAACTCATGCGCAGACATGAGAATTGGAACGTTATTGTTTTAGGAATAAGAGATAGTATTGTACAAAGAAAAAAAAAGAATTAAAAATGCTTGAGGGTTGATGTTTAATGGAAGAGAAGGGAGGTTTCATTTGGAAAATGTGACAGTACAATTGTAACCCGAAAGGAAGACGGTTGAGTTTTATCTTGGAAGAGTGTGGTTGTTTTGTAAACCTTCCTAAGAAGTTCAAAGTATTGGTGTTAAGTAATGTTATAATTTGAAAGTGCACTTTTGAATAACCTAGAGTTAATAAAACTTAGATTCAGTGTCTTGGGAGATTGCAGATGTTATAAAGACAGCTACGAGTAAGTCGTATCGAAGTTAGGGAACGTGTTTATTTTTACTGGAGATTAAACGTTGAGATTAATATAGAGAAATACATTATACATTGATATTTAAAACCAGTTGTTGTTGTTAAAACCAATACGTACATAATTACTAAATCAATTAGAACTCCAGAATAAACACGTTGTCCGCTATACAACGTGTTAATGAATTAACGTAAAATTAGAAAAGTAGTTTGTTTAGAATTGAGAGCAGAATCGAATTATCATGGTTTCAACATAGGTAATTTTTTCAAAATATTAAATATACATGTTTGTAAAATTTAAATTTCACTGAATTTGATTTCAACCCACCGCACGGACACACTCACCCTACTAACAAAACAAGATTTTTAAAATGTACCCATGAGCACGCTAGCGCTTTCATACGTTGCTGAAATGATAACTAATCATGTTAGCCTGCAAACTTAAAATGCGAATTACTTGAAATTTTAACTATCAAAATAATGAAATTATTGTTTCAATCTAATTATTTCGTTATAAATAAGTTGGGGTGTATGAGTGTTTGCGCTTATTCATTAACACGTTGTATATTTAAATTGTGTGTGAACTTAATAATGAAATTATTGAGAAAGAAAGCATTGTTTAATATCTTAAAACCTTAGTTTTAATTGGAAATCTTTTGGCTTGATGAAAGGAATCAATTAAATTTACCTAACATTGAATAATATTTTAGGGTTAACCAATTTGCAATAATAATTAGTGTTGTTATAACATAGTTCTGCCAAACAGGGGTTTTTTTATTTCCCTGATTCTTTTTCCCCTGAAGTAAGATTGTTTGGGCCTAGGAAACGTAACAGGGGTTTTAGAAATTCGTTCATCGGATTTCTAGAGCTAAATAATCAACAGTTTCGAAGTAAATTCAAAAATATAAAATAAATGAACATTATTAACTTATCATTATGGTATTTTTCTTATTCTACACCCCAGAACCGATGTTTCGATTATTCATATAAATAACAGATATTCATAGAAACGCTATTAATAGTTAGATTGAATTATTGACTCAAAGATTATTCTTTCCTTTAATAACATTGAATCATTTTACAAGAACTCGAAAGCATTGAGATTTTTTTGCCAATAATGTTACCTATCAAAGCTAAATAACTCAGTGCAAGTTGGGTACAGCAAAGTATTAGATTATGATTATTAATTCAAAGATTTAAGTGATGTGAGCACGATGACGTGATATATTTAAAAGTTAGAGAGGCCTTTCTAACTTTTTGCTATAACTGGTAACGATCAGCTCACATCATACAATATTATAAACAAGTCCCTCTGACAATAGTAGAATCCTAGGTGACAAAGTTCACAGTTGCTTGTCCAAATTCTGTCGAGTGTTGGCGCCTCACGAGGAATCGCCGTCTGAATCGACATAATATCAAAGCGCTAAAAGCTGATCTCAAGGTGGCCACCTAACACACAACGACATAATATACAAACAAAAGACTACTTATTATATAAAAGAGACAGCTTGATTACCCGGTCTGACCGAGGAAATCAGAATAGAAAGAAGAGTTAAGGTGAGGAAGTCCGGTTACCAAGCACGTTTCGGCCAGATTATGAGACAACAAAGCGTTCTGTACGAGTGTAAGGAACTGTGGCGGACTTACGTGTTCGTGGGAGTTAGACATTCCTGAGGACTTCTCTTGCTGAACGAACGATGCTTCTTGGGTCTTAAGTGCGCTCAAGAAGTGTTTGGAATGCATTTGATGGTCAACCTTAACATTAATTGGACATAGCTATTTCATTTATTCGTTTCATAGATTCTATAACTCCCAAATGGACAGATATAGTTTGCTTAACCTAGACTGAGACCTAGATTTTACTCTCGAAAGAAAAGTCACTTCTTATTATTATATTGGCAAGTTACATATTTTCAGTAATTATATTCACGAGTAAATAAGTAACAGATACTAATTTCAAATAACTTCATTTTCAATTAATTGATCAAGATAATTTTATAATTCTCTATTATCATAGAAAGACGATCAGGCATTTGGCCAAGGGCAGACGACTACTACTACACATATTGGTGTATTCGAACAACGCCACGGGGGGCATCACAAGGGTATCAAATAAAAGCTAGTGAATAGCAGATTCCAAATATATACGTATTGTAGTACTTTTATGCTACCATTTTGAAACAAGAGTAAAAAGTATGAAATTAACTTAATTATTTAAAAAAAAAAAAACAAAGAACCCGACTGCACGAAAAAATGATTTACTGAAAAGAGAAAAAAAAGCTTTATAATCATTAATCAGCAATACCAACTTTGTGCAAATACAATTTGAACGTTATCAGGTAGGTGTTGCAGGCGGGGACAACAAACAAAGTATTCTCTTAATAATTAAGTTTATTGTAAGGGGTAGTGAGGGGGGAAAAACGAGTGTGATAGCGAAGGGGACGGGTTCTCACCCGGTGGATGGGGGATGGGGTGCGGAGTGGGAGCGAAACCGAGGTGCGCGCGCGCCGAGAGTTAGGTTAAAGTCGGTACCGGAACCGAATCAGAACACCCAAGTATAAACGAGCCTAATTTTTCAAGCTACGATAGCAAGCAAGTGCTAGTAAGCTAGCAAACTTGTAACTCTTTGGCTTCGTGTTTATTAGAACTAGATTCATTTCTCTGCTAGTATATTTATGGAACGTGTTTTCAGAAATAAATTGATTGAATTGAATTTAGCTGTATCTGATGTCCTGTATTATGGCGCGTTTTAATATTGTCGTCGTAATTAGATATCATTAACATATCATTTCAAAGCTGTAATAAGTTAAATAGTTAACAGGACACAGGGGGGCGTACCGGCCCGCCCACGTCGGTGGATGGCAATTAAGTGATCGGCTCGTCCTCGGACCGCGACGTAACACTCTCATTAACTCATTAGTTTTCAGATAGTTCAGACATCATCAGTCGAACGACCAGTTAACTAAGAATCTTTTGCGAAAAGACCAGTTCGATCGATCGCATATATAGCTACATAGTAATCTGCAGAAGGTATAAAAATTAATTATTATCGATGACGTAGGTATTCCGGACCGATTTTGGATGTGTGATGTTTATCTATTTAAATAAATATTATAGGTAGTCTAGACATAATTATACATATTTCACAAACAATATTTTCTGGGCTGCTACGAGTATTTATTTTATTTTTATTTATTTTTATTTGTATCGTGAACAAATACCCATAGCATAGTAAGGCACTGAACTATAGCTCATGGCCACAAAAATAGCTATAATTATGTTGTATATGAGCATGGTAAATTGACTATGGCACATCTATTTTCATGTCGATGCAAAAATTTTAACAGTCATTAATATTAGATAAGCACCGCACCGCGCCGTGTAAAGTAAACAAATTGTAAAACATGTCCGACACGACGCACGGCTCCGTCGCGTCATTAAAAACTACTCATCTAAATCTGATAAAATGTGTACCTAATGAGGGAAGGTTTAGTTTTGTTTACGAGGTATTTAAAAGTAATACAAAATTGTTCAGATTCAAATTCATAAATTTGTCAAAATGTAGTGCATTATGGTTAAAGTACGTACCGACAATACTTTGTCCATAAGGCGTACATACGCCCGCGTGTGATAAGTGTCATTAGTCAGCTGAATCATCTAAGTTAGTTAATGGTCAATTATCAAGATAATTTATAAGATTCAATTATAGATGGCTATCATTGACCATTAAATAAGTCAACGATGCAATGTCGTGGCTATGTTGAACACATTAAAAATAAAATAAAAACATTTACTAATATTGTCATCTTTATGATTTCCTTCTTCATTTTGATTAATGTCATTTTCTGTTCGTTGGTGCCATAGAAAAAGTTGTTCAGTTTGATGGTTCACAAAGTCATGGTTTAGAATCTAAGGGAAGACGACCGCGTGTCCACTCAATAGGCGGCATGGTGGAGCGGGACGCGGCCGCGCGCAGCGTCGCGCCGCACCTGCGCACGCTGCGCGCTGCGGGCTTCAGCCGCGCGCCCGCGCCGGCACGCTCCCGCGCGCACGCGCTCTACCGCGCCGCCGTGCTCGCCGTCACCTGCCTCTACCTGCTGCAGGAGTGCGTCTACGCCTACCAGGTACGCGAGCGCTCTTCGCACCGCGTGCCCCGCGCCCCGCGCTTCAGGCATCCTCCGCACGCTAACGCTCCCCGCTCACCACTCCGCAGAAACGCGCGGACATGGACGAGCTGGCGCGCGTCATGTTCCTGCTCCTGTGCCACGTCACCTCGATCACCAAGCAGATCGTGTTCCACGTCGACGCCGACCGCATCGACCGACTCGTCGCCGGCCTCGACTGTGAGTCCGAACCGTGACTCTCTCGAAGTTCGATAGAGAAGTATCTACGAATCGCATGCACGAGCACGAGCACCCGGATCGCTGCGCCAGGATGCGCTAGCGCGTCGCGTGTGCACCGAGCGAAGCGGTCCTCTACCGCTCCTCGCGCAGCGTTCGAGCGGTGTCTGTACTCTACTCGTACAATGAGCGGTCGTGTGCCCGCAGCGGGCGCGTTCAACCAGGCGGGCGCGGCGGCGCGGCGGCTGCGAGCCCGCACGAGCGCGCGCGCGGCGCGGCTGCAGCGCGTGTACGCGGGCTGCGCCGCGCTCACCTGCCTGCTGTGGCTCGTGCTGCCGGTCGCGCAGCGCGCACGTGGCCGCAGCGTGGAGTTCCCCTTCTGGCTCGGCGTCGACTACTCCTCGCCGGCAGCGTACGTACCGAGCCCCCCCCCCCCCCACCGGCCGCACTCCGCTGTCACCTCCCGCGTGTTGCAGGTTCGCGGCGGTGATGCTCTACTCGTACTACGTGACGACGCTGGTCGGCATCGCCAACACTACGATGGACGCGTTCATGGCGACCGTGCTGTACCAGTGCAAGACTCAGCTCACCATCCTCCGGTCGGTTATCCGCCGTCTGAGAATCTATACGTCTTCGAGACCTATAGGCGTACGTACGCTCACTTTCCTCTCCCCATTCCAGCATGAATTTCGAGAGTTTGACGGAGAGGGCGCAGGAGAGTCATAAGATTTCTGGGGGAGATTACGAGAAGATTCTTATGAGATTGTTAGTCGAGTGTTTGGATCACTACAGGAAAATATGCGAGTAAGTTATTTTGTAAAATCGTATTATTCAGGAATCTGGTAAACTTTAATCAGACACAATAACATCGATCTGATCCTTGTGACCTTCCTCCGTCAGAACGACGAAGCTGCTGGAGGATATCTTCGGCACGGCGATCCTGATCCAGTTCGGTATCGGGGGGTGGATCCTGTGCATGGCTGCCTACAAGATCGTCAGCGTGAGTACCGCTCAGTGCCGAAGCCGGTCGTTGCACGCGTGCTGAGCGCTGAGTGCCGAGTGCCGAGTGCTGAGTGCTGAGTGCTGAGTGCTGAGTGCCGAGTGCTGAGTGCCGAGTGCTTAGTGCTAAGTGCCGAGTGCTTAGTGCCGAGTGCTTAGTGCTGAGTGCCGAGTGCTTAGTGCTAACAACAGTGTTGTGTGTCGCAGCTGAGCGTGCTGAGCGTGGAGTTCGCCTCCATGGTGCTGTTCATCGTGTGCATCCTCACCGAGCTGTTCCTCTACTGCTACTACGGGAATGAGGTCACCGTCGAGGTACCGGCTGATTTACCTCTCAATAATATGGACGTAATAGGGTTCAGGTGATAGGTAATATTACGTTTAGAAGCAAATATTTACAAAAAACATATTAAAATATGTATGCATGCATATGCTCACGACTATATTCCGCGAGGGGTAGTCATAAATATTCGGAGATCTCAGAACATCCACGTTTG